>QEOT01122003.1:0-20418 GCA_003123785.1 Pterocarya stenoptera | reverse complement strand
CTCTCTCTCTCTCTCTCTCTCTCAATAGAATTCCTCTTTAGATTCAAGCACTCCCTTAGAGGTAAAATTCTATCTCCAAACAGTGAATTTAATGTTTAATTTTAAGTTTTAATTATTTATACGACCTAAAATGGATAATTTGTTTATATCAATCAGTGGCATGAATACGAATGAATCATGAGGTTGACCATCGGATTAGTGCCTCAATTTCCGAATGGGGGAGGTATGAACATGTTCGATCCGTGTGAGAATGCTGGTTTTGTGCGTAGATAAGTGGGGATTAGGTGTGTGGTCTGGGGATTTGAGCTCTGTGCTAAGAGGGATTAGTTTTGAAGGTTGACTGCTTGATTCTTTGAAACCCTAGAAAACTAATGCTAGCTTAGTTGGTGATGTGGAGAGTATTGTGATTCGGAGGTTGATCTGTGTTTTTATTTTTTGCTTGATTAGTGATGGGAGTGAGGCCTGTTCTATGTGATGCATATGTAATTGAGTATGTGAAAATCGGGGTTTCTGGATTTGGTGCACTGTTACTCCCCCGTATGTATTTTTACAACAGGGTGGTGGCAAGGGCCGCTAAATCTTTTGGTTAGGGTTATATGCATACAGGTTCTGCTATTTGGTATCATTGCTGGGTCTTAGTTAGCGATATGAATACCTACTAGAAGGTTAAGCATGCCCATATCGTTTCCTGCTCTCTTGTATTCTCTTTGCACATTAGATGCTTTATTTGAGTACTTGGCAAATGATAGTGTTGAATTTTTGTCTTGGAAAACTTGATGCACATGGCGAAATTAAAAAAAGTTTCCATTTTTAGCACTCTATGCATTGTGAATTATGGTTTGATTCATTAAATAGGCTTTAACTTGAGTAAGATCTGGGTTTAAGGTTATTCTATTTTTTTTTTTATTGGTGTGATTTCAATAGGTAAGGCTTTTATGCATCTGTCTTTAAAATGATCTCATATCTATATGTTGGCTTGCTTTTTAAATTTAGCCTTATTGCTTTCTTAATTTCCTTTCTACCATGCTTGTAGACTGGTTTGCTGAACTTGATCCGCAGAAACCAGCGGTCAATTAAAACTCTTTTTAGCAGTTTTTTGTGGATCCTTCTGCCTTGGGTCACTGCTGGCATGTCATGTGCATTTTTTGTTAAAGAGAAAACTAGAAGAGCATCTTTTGAACCTGTTTTGAGACATAGTTTCGATTGTATGCATTTACATATGAGATGGGTTCGCGTGGAAGGCCAATATTTGATCTCAATGAACCCCCTGCTGAGGATAGTGAGAGTGATGGTGTCCTCAGCTTCCAGCCGCAAAAAATGCATCCATCTATGAATTGCAACACTGCTGACTTGGTTGCAGCTTCAACTGCTCCCCAAAGAATAACAAATAATCATGCCTTTTCACATGCATCATTGGTATCCGGTTTTCAGCCTTTTGTACGGCCCAAACCTGCACATGGCTCTGAAATGGGTGCTGAACAGAAGAGGGCCGGGGATAAGAATCCCAAGACTACCTCAATGTCTAAGTCAAGTACTGATGAGGAGATGAGAGCCTCACCTTCATTTGTTCGGGGTTCAGCAGAAGTTCCATCTGCTGAAAGAGAAGAAGGAGAATGGTCTGATGCTGAGGGCTCTACTGATGCATATGGAAACACTAGTTTGAGTGAACGAGGTAAAGCTTCAAAAGAGCAAGGAACATCTGAAGTGAGGGATCGTTTTGCTTCTGGTCTAGCTGTTGACAATATCTCTTCTGGTGTCAAAGCTTTTCAAAGTATCATGGATGAAAATAGTACTTGTGCTTCTTTAGAATTGGATCCAGATCCCAGTGATCAGAAAAGCAATAGTAGTCGAAATACAGAAGGAAATGCAAGAGGTGATGTGTCCTCAGATGGTCTGGAGGAACCTGGCTTGGTCCCAAAACAAAGAGAAGTTAAAGGTATTGAAGCGATCCATGCAGTTAAATCTGCAAATAATCCTGGAAAAAGGAAGATTGACCAGAAAAGGGAAGAAATGCTAGGCAAGAAACGCAGTAGACAGACCAGGTTTCTTAATTTGGAAGATGTCAAACAAGCTGGTCCTATGAAAACTTCAACACCAAGAAGGCAGACCTTTCTGCCACCTCTCACAACTCGTTCTGTGAAAGATGTCCGTAATGCTCCTCCATCTTCTGAGCGTGTTGGAGAAAAGCAGAGTCAGCCAATGATACGGGATCAGAAACAACTTGATGTTGCATGTAACGAAGGAGGCATCTCTTCGGAATCTGCTGAACTCAAATCTGAATGTAATGGTGATATGAACTCTGGACTACTTGGTAGGCCTCGGAGGTTAAATGGTGAAACTGATTTTTCTGCAGAGGCATCCCTGCCACCCATTCCTAGACAGAGTTCATGGAAGCAGCCCACAGATTTGAGGCAGCCAAAGAATTTTCCAGTCTCAAATAGAAAGTCGGCTTTGATCAGTCAAAACTCCATGGATTCCAAATTGGGAAGCAAGAAACATCTTCTACCTAAGAAGCAAACTTCTAGCATTACTCCATATCAGGACACGTCGGTGGAGCGACTTATACGGGAGGTGACCAATGAAAAGTTTTGGCATCATCCAGGTATAATGTAATCATATTTTTGTGTTATTCTATTGGTTTTAACTGTAATTATATCTATTGGCTATTTATTTTCCCCATTTGTGTTAGCTTGGAGTTTCGCCACATCTGGATGATCTGTCATTCCCTATTTCTCATGCCAATGCTCTAATACTCTCCGATTATTACATTTTTCAAACTATCTCTTATCCGCACTGAATTGATACTTAAAATTTCACCATGTCATTCTTACCATCATTATGTGCCTCTTTCCCATCATCTTTCTTGTGCTGTGCTTGTTTATGTGCATTATTGATGAAGATTGTTTTCCCTCTTTATAGTTCGTGTTGTTATGAGATCTGAAGTTTTTGCAACTAATTGTCCATATCCTATTCCTATTCAAAGATGGAATTGCAGATTAAGTATGATTCCTTGCATGAATTCTGAGTGAGTAAAAGCTGATGTTTTGTATTGCTCAGGCCCACACATTGTGAAGGGGGGTCCAACCATGAGGTGATTGTGTTAGATTGAAGAATATATGGGGTTATGAGGTCAATATGAAATCACAAGGATGTGATTTACTCTCCTATCTTATGCATTTTTAGAATTTCGGGCATCAAATGCTTCAGAGATTTTAGATTTTTTGGTTGTTTACAGTAATAGAATGTTGTTAATATGTTAATTTCCCAATTTTTACTTATAAACAAAAGAATGTTGTTAATATGTATAATTCTGCTTTCCCCATTTATATACAGAGAAATAGATTGGGAGGTTTGGTAAATTCTAGGTAGCCATTTCTCTAGTATACATCCTATGTACTTGGGTTATGTCTACTCTTCTATTAATAAAATTAATGATTACCCATCAAAAAAAAGATTGGTAGTTTCTAACAATGACCTCTGCTCCTTTTGAAATCTATAGGAAATCATTAATCCATGCAATTTTTTTTAAACTTATAAAAGAATAATTTCATTTTTTAACCTTCTAACCTGCTACTTTCCCTACTTTTAGCACACTTCTCCCTCGTCATCTTACAAATAACAACCTATTCACCCTGTTTTGTAATAATTTTCACTTCAGTTATGCAGTTATGAAAATCACTAATTTTATTGGATTGCAGCCATATCATATGTGCCTGTGGTTGATATGCTAGAGTGTTTTGCTTTATGGTCTATCAATTCTATTGGTTTTTCATTTTCTTTTCTCTTAGTCGTTTCTTTGTCCTCCCTTGGAGCGTAAATTTGCCTTTGTTATGTGTGCAACTAATTAATATTTTTATGCATCAGAGGACACTGAGCTCCAATGTGTGCCCGGTCAATTTGAATCGGTAGAAGAGTATGTTAGAGTATTTGAGCCTTTGCTTTTTGAGGAATGCCGGGCACAACTCTATAGCACTTGGGAGGAGTTAACTGAAACGGTTTCAAGGGATACACATGTGATGGTCCGTGTAAAGAGTATAGAAAGGCGAGAAAGAGGTAGCAAAAACTTTTCATTCAGTTAATTAGTTCCAATCTCATTTGATTATAAATCAAATGAAGTTTACTCAGTCGTTTGGCCATTCTAGAAGATAATTTAAATTCAAATTTAGTAGAACCGTAGTAGTCCTGTATATTTTCTGCAACCTTCAATAGGCTGAAACATTCCTATAGGATTGCTCAGTTTCATAAGCAATGAGTTTTTCTTCACTCTTTTTTTTTTGCCCTGATGCCTTTTTTCTCTCTCAACTGATTTAATGCAGAAAATAATTCTTGCAACTTCTGTGGAGCTGTGTTTCAGAATTATATTTTGATATCATATATTCATTTTCTTAGTGCTATCACACATTCATTAATTTTATGCTAGACATCTATACTTATATACTCAAGGTATTGTTGTTATTGCCCTGCTAATATTTTTTGATATCTCTTACTTATAAAAAAAAAATATATATATCAACTAGTTGAAATGTTTCTTTATTGTCTCAGGATGGTATGATGTGATAGTCCTTCCTGCAAATGAGTGCAAGTGGACATTTAAGGAGGGTGATGTTGCAATTCTTTCATCCCCCAGGCCTGGAGCAGGTTTGATATGAGAATAGCACTTCTGCTTGTTTAATTTAGAGTATGAATATTGGTGTTTACACATTACTTCTACCGATGTTAATTGTCATCATGTTAAGCAGTTAGATCTAAGCGGAGCAACACCTCCTTAAACGAAGATGAAGGGGAGCCTGATACTAGTGGACGAGTAGCTGGTACTGTCAGGCGTCACATACCTATTGATACTCGTGATCCTCATGGGGCAATCCTTCATTTTTATGTTGGGGACTCATACGAACCTAATAGGTTTGTCAGAATGCTTTACTTTTCTTTCCTAGAGTTGGATGGTTCTTGAATCGCTTGTCACTGAAATTTTGGCCAATATGTTGATAATTTTCATCTTGACTGTTTTTTTATTATTTTTTCCAGCATGGTTGATGATGATCACATTCTGAGAAAGCTTCATCCCAAGGCCTTTTGGTATCTAACTGTGCTTGGTTCTCTTGCAACGACGCAGCGGGAGTACATTGCATTGCATGCATTTCGTCGTCTCAATGTGCAGGTGACAATATGAATTTATTTTATATGGTCTTAATTTTTTATGCTATATAGGAATGTTTATATGAATAGAAGCTTACAGATAAGTCTTCTGCAGATGCAAACTGCAATCCTTCAGCCTAGTCCTGAGCACTTTCCAAAGTATGAGCAACAGTCCCCTGCCATGCCTGAATGCTTCACTCAGAACTTCGTTGATCATCTGCATAGGACGTTCAATGAACCTCAGCTAGCAGCAATTCAATGGGCTGCAATGCACACGGCTGCTGGTACAAGTAGTGGGATAACAAAGACATGGCCCTTTACTCTTGTTCAAGGACCTCCAGGAACAGGTAAGACGCATACAGTCTGGGGAATGCTAAATGTCATCCATCTGGTCCAGTATCAGCACTACTACACTTCTTTGCTCAAGAAACTAGCACCTGAAAGCTATAAACAAGCCAATGAGAGCAATTCTGACAATGTTGCTATGGGTTCAATTGATGAGGTTCTTCAAAACATGGACCAGAATCTCTTCCGTACACTGCCAAAACTTTGTCCAAAGCCTAGAATGTTAGTCTGTGCTCCTTCAAATGCTGCAACTGATGAGCTTCTTGCCCGTGTTCTTGATCGTGGATTCATTGATGGTGAGATGAAAGTTTATCGGCCCGATGTGGCTCGAGTGGGGGTTGATTCACAAACTCGTGCTGCCCAGGCAGTTTCTGTTGAGCGGAGAACTGAGCAGCTTTTGGTCAAGAGTCGTGATGAGATTGTTGGATGGATGCACCAGTTAAGAGGCCGTGAAGCTCAGTTGTCTCAGCAGATAGCTTGTCTTCAAAGAGAACTCAATGTTGCTGCTGCTGCTATTCGTTCCCAAGGATCCGTTGGTGTTGACCCAGATGTTCTTGTGGCCAGGGATCAGAATCGAGACACATTGTTGCAGAACCTTGCAGCAGTGGTTGAAGGCAGGGATAAAGTTCTAGTTGAGATGTCTCGCCTAGTTATTTTAGAGGGTAGGTTTCGTGCTGGTAGCAGCTTTAATTTGGAAGAAGCCCGTGCTAATCTTGAGGCAAGTTTTGCAAATGAGGCTGAGATTGTTTTCACTACTGTCTCGAGCAGCGGCCGCAAGTTATTTTCTCGTCTCACTCATGGTTTTGATATGGTAGTCATTGATGAGGCAGCCCAAGCCAGTGAAGTAGCAGTCCTACCTCCCCTTTCACTTGGTGCAGCGCGGTGTGTTCTTGTTGGGGATCCTCAGCAGCTCCCAGCAACCGTTATCAGCAAGGCAGCTGGAACATTGTTGTACAGCAGGAGCCTCTTTGAAAGGTTCCAGCAAGCAGGATGTCCCACAATGTTATTATCCGTGCAGTATCGAATGCATCCTGAAATCCGGGATTTCCCTTCTAGGTACTTTTACCAAGGGTGCCTTACTGACAGTGAAAGTGTTGCCAAGTTACCTGATGAGGTTTACTACACAGACCCTCTGCTTAGACCTTACATATTCTATGATATTACCCATGGACGGGAATCTCATAGAGGTGGATCTGTCTCTTATCAGAACATACATGAAGCACAGTTTTGTCTTCGCTTGTATGAGCATCTTCAGAAAACTGTGAAATCTTCTGGTATAGGGAAAATCTCTGTTGGCATAATAACACCGTACAAACTCCAATTAAAATGCCTTCAACGTGAGTTTGAGGAAGTCTTAAATTCAGAAGAAGGGAAAGATCTGTACATCAATACTGTAGATGCTTTTCAAGGCCAAGAACGTGATGTCATAATCATGTCTTGTGTGCGTGCATCAAATCATGGAGTTGGATTTGTCTCAGATATCCGCCGAATGAATGTTGCTCTTACTCGTGCAAGAAGGGCTCTTTGGGTATAGTTTTCTATTATTCCTTTCATCTAAGCTATTACACAAGCATCTGACTCAGCCCTACATGTCCACCATACCAAAATGCATGATTCTAGGTTTATTTTCTGATATCTTACTTGATTCTTTGACAGGTGATGGGGAATGCTAGTGCCTTGATACAATCTGATGACTGGGCTGCACTGATTTCTGATGCGAGAACCAGGAACTGTTACATGGAAATGGATTCTCTCCCAAAAGATTTTCTCATACCTAAGGGCACAGCTTACACACCTTTGCCAGGCAAGGGATCATCTAATACAAGGGGGTTGAGATCAGCGGGTAGACATAGACAGTTGGATATGCAAATGGAGTCCAGGTCAGGGACACCATCAGAAGATGATGAGAAGTTGAGTGGGTCACTGATAGCTAGGAATGGGAGTTATCGGCCCTTAAAGGCATCGATGGAGAAGTCTTTGGATAACTTTGATCAATTAGGTGATAAATCTAGAGATGCCTGGCAATATGGCACACAAAAGAAGCAAAGTTCTGCTGGATTTGTGGGGAAGAGAGAGATGTAGTTGTTGATTGTTGGGTGCAAATTATCGTAGTGCCTTAAGGGGGGAGCTTCAGTGTTAATTAATTTTATAATGCTGTGATGCTTGCACCAATGGTCACAGAGCACTCGGGGGCGAAATCTCGGCATGCCAAGCTGGCGAGTCAGACTCTTGTGATTTGTATCAAGTTTGGGCTGAACCGTGTGGCTGATTCTTTGCGGAGGGAAAAAGAGGGTTTTGGAAGGGACAGCTGTCGACCTGCTTGGAAAGTTCGTTCGTTCGCATTTGTGCAAGAGCTGTTTTGCTCGAATTGAGTACGGGATTCCTTGCAAGGAGCCAGATGCTCTTGGGTAGATCGGGGGAAACCATACCACCCCCAATCAACCAGCTTACCATTGAAAAAGGTAAGAGATCTTATAAGAGATCTTCCTACGATGTTAACACATGACTCTGTCTCTGGGGATCTGAGCATATTGCAGTCTTTTGATACATGCCATCTAGGAATCCAGTGGTGGCCTCAGAAAAGCTGTAGCCTACTAGAACCTCGTAGTTGCATCTCTTTTTACATTTGCGGTCAAATCCATCCCAAGTTGCCTTTACATTGATGACCTAAATTGATGTGGGACTGGGGCAGCTTCCTGCTATGGTCCTGTCACATGTGGTTCTCTTCTCTGGCGTACAGTTTACTCATTGGCTCTTGGGTACTCTCATACATTATATTGCTTTAGTTTAGCAGTCCACATTTTAAAGATGGTATGTACATTCTTTGGACATGCAAATGCAAATGGTTACTGGATGACATCTGAAGTGTTGTGTAAAATTTTGGAGCCTTTTTTTTAATCTCCTTCCTTCTAATTGGGAGAAGCAAAATGACGTAGCTGCCTTGGTGGAAGGAAATACACAAATTTAAATTTATGTACAGAGATGGAAGGGAAACACTCCCCTTAATTTTGGAGGCATTTGTGATGTCAAATGACTTGTACATACATCTTTACTAGTTGAATCATATATAATTCTTTTTTGATGAAGTCTCTTGAATTTCTTCAGATTATTAGCCAATTTGAAAAAGTGTAATTTTTTTTTTCTAGCAGTGCTTTTGCTGGGTTGGAATTTTAATACCAATGTTGTCTTTTATAAAGACATTGCTTCAAGTTTTATTTAGGTAGTAGATGTAGATATCCGTTTTTATATAAAGTAATGCTAGATACAGTTTTAAGGAATATAAGTCTCATCCATTCTCTTTGAAAAAAAAAAAGTGGGGTTTATTATGAAAAAATAATTTTTTTTATGTAGATCTTATATTTACTTATTTGTCAAAAGAATGGGTGAGTTTGCATACTTTAAAACTACAAATATTATTTCTGTTTTACATATGAGTATATGGTAGATATATCCACCTGAGATGGAGGCAAATGCAATGGGAAGATATGACCCTATTTGGATACAAAAATTCTCAACACATCTCATTTCATCTTATCTTATTATTATAATATTTTTAAAATTTTATATAAAATATAATAAATAATTTAATTTTTTTAAATTTAAAAATAATAATAATATTAAAAAATAATATTTTAATAATATTATATTTAACTTATTTAAAATTATTTCTATCTCTCTATCATTTAGATCCTACATGTGCCTGTATTCTCTCACCTGGATTCGCATTGGATATGGATGAAGAGCGGTAATGGTCCATAAGTTAGAAGACCCTCATTGTGTAAGCAGTAAGCCTGTTTATGTAATCCTATCTGTTTATGTAATTTTTTCATAAAACATAAAAGTAATGAAAGGAAAAAATAGGTAAATAAATAATGGTGGCAGAGTCATTTGGAGATTAATTTTTCTTCTAAATTTAGAATCTAATATAT
Source organism: Pterocarya stenoptera (assembly GCA_003123785.1). Classification (NCBI taxonomy): domain Eukaryota; kingdom Viridiplantae; phylum Streptophyta; class Magnoliopsida; order Fagales; family Juglandaceae; genus Pterocarya; species Pterocarya stenoptera. The sequence continues at coordinate 11,008 of QEOT01122003.1, read as the reverse complement.
GTAGAGTTGGACGCTGCTGATATTATTATTATTATTATTATTATTATTATTTCATCAAGGAAGACATGCTGTTGTCGAGAGGCAGCAAATGGGGAAGAGATATAAATTTAATTTCTTGTTTTATCCCCTTTTTTTTTGTACTCTTGGCCTGCGTTCGGTTGGAGTATTACATGGCATCGTACGCCACTGCCAAGCCATATAGTAGTTTGGTCACGCACTAACCTCTTAATAAAATATATATATATATATATATACATATAAACACTTTTAGTTTCAAAATTATAATAATTATAATGGAAAATGTTAGGAGCTCGTTTTGGACACCCGTTTATGCTTCCCATCTGAGGTGTAATGGCCTTTACTTCTTTTTTTAATTCTTTTCTTCTACCCGTGACTCCCCCCTCCTTTTTTTAGTTTTTGTTTTTGGCTTATTCCACCTCTTCCCTCAACTGCCCTTTCCCTGACCCCTCTCCTCTGCTTTTTTTTATTTTCTTTCTTAACTCCTTGCAGCACAATTGCTTCTTCTAACTCTCCAAAATCGAAAGCAGATCCTTATTGATTGCTAAACAAGAAAAAAATGAAGTTTTTGTTGAAAAAAAAATTTAGCAAATAATCTAAGATTTTGCATTACTAAATAAGATTTTGATGGAAACTAATGAAGAAAATTGTCTTGATACATGAAACTTGTGGAAGGAGCATTAAATCCATGAAAAACTGCATAAGGGACATGGTGATTTGAAGGTCCTAAGTCCGATAAACCAGTCTCCCTAACTCTATGGCTCGTTGTGCAAGACCACCTCAGACTATTTTCATTTGGAACTAAAAGGGAATATGTTGCAAAATCAAAAACCATAAGAAAAACAATAAAGAGGACTGGAAAAATATTCCCAATATTTCATTTATGCAAAAAGTTTCGTGAGGTGAGGGGAGGGGAGGGGTAGCACATACGGGTGAGGGGAGGAAAGAAAGAAAAGAAGAGGGAAGGGGCAGGTGAGAGGTGAGAAAAGAGAAAGAAGAAGACAAAAAAAAAAAAAAATCGAGGAGAGGATCACGGGTAGAAGAAAACAATACAAAAAAAAAAAAATGGAGAGAGTAACGGTAAGGTGGCCTTTACACCTCAAACGGGAAGCATAAATGGGAGTCCAAAACGGGCTCCCTAGCATTGCCCAATTATAATAGTCTTTATTTTTATATTTATGTTTTTTACATTGTACAAATAAACTAATTTCATAATCGAACACAAGAAAAACAAAAGTTACTATATATCAGTTTAATTGCTTACTCCTATAACAACGCAAAGTAATAGGGTTTAGAAATGTCTCACTTAGAGGGTGAGAAACCTTCAAAGGTCGAAGGAAGAAGAAGAGTAAGTTTGTTTGATATATTTTTCATACAGAATACATCCCACGCATCCTCCATATACTGAAGATTCTATCAAACTGGACATAAAGGTAAATTTAAGTAAAGATAGATAACAACCTTATCCAATAGGAATAAACTAAAATTATTGAAATAGTAAATAAATTCTGTAACTTCATATCCACGTGGGCCCTTTGCTCAACACTCCTGATAACCCTAGCTTTGATCCCAACCGTTCACCAGATCAACGTCCCACAACCTTCTTCTAGTTTAATTACCCAACGTTGTCTCCTTCTAGTTTAGTAACTCTTCCCAAACGTTGGCTTGTAACAAAGTCCCTTTTGGTTCAAAACACCTTGCCTACAAGGTGTGAGTAAGTGTTTTTCAGTTTGTGAAACTCTTACCATGTGGCATCCTCATCTTAACGCACCAAGACTTCCGAAACTGGCAAAGATCCCTTCTTTCGAACTCATCGATCTAACACAGCCTTTGGTTCAGGCTTCAGAACTCCCAAAGAATCCACTGGGAGAAGGAGGGGAATCAGGGTTATGGTACTTCCAAGCTTTTTCTTGAGCAGTGAGACATGGAAGACCTGGTGAATGTGTGCTGTTTCGAGTTGTAAGCGGTACGCCACAGCCCTGACACGGCTAAAGGGTCTAAAAAGGCCCATAAAAATGGGGAGACAACTTCATACTCTTCCTTTGAGCCAATGCTTGTTGTCGGTAAGGTTGTAGTCGAACATATACCCATTCCCCTGTGTCAAAAGATCTCTCCTTTCTCCTCAGATCTGCATAGTATTTCATCCTCTCTTGAACTTTTTGTAGGTTTCGGCACAACAATTGAGAAATCTGCTTACGGGATCAAAGGGTTGAGTCCACGGCCTCCACTTGTGAGTCTCCTTGCAGGTAGCTTATTAACTTCGGGTGTGGATAGCCATATAGGGCTTCAAGGGGGGCGGTTAAAAAGGTAGATGCATGCTTGGAGGTATTATACCACCACTTGGCTAAGAAAGCCACACTGCCCAATCTCTAGGTCGATCACTAGCAAAGCAACGTAGGTAGTTTTCTAGGGTTTTGTTCACAGCCTCTGTCTGGCTGTTTGTTTGTGGGTGATAGGCAGTATAGAAGGCTAGTTGAACCCTTTGTTATCTGAACAACTCACTCCAGAACTTACTAGTGAAGGACTTCTTTCAGTCAGAAATGATGGTGTTAGGCATATAATGTAGTTTGAAAACGTGTTTAAGGAAGAGTTGGGCTAGGGTAATAGTTGTGTATGGATGAGAAGGTATGAAATGACTAAATTTGGTTAATCTGTCTACGACCACCCACAAACAGTCAAAACCTTTGGAGGGTGGTAGACCTTCAATGAAGTCCATTATGACACTTGTCCAAGATCGAGAGGGAACTGGCATAGGCTGTAAAAGTCCCCCTAGAAGAATGTTTTTTTGTTTTACCCGTTGTCACACATCACAACCCCTAATGTATTCTTTTACCTCAACCTTCAATCTTGACCTAAAAAATTTCTTTCTAACACGATGGATGGTCTTATCATATCTAGAATGCCCCTTGTTGGGCTATTGTACAGCAATTCCAGCAACTTGAGTTTGAATGTTTTATGAAGCGCCTCTAATATCCAGTTAGGCCTAGGAAACCACAAAGGCCCTTCACAGAGGAGGGTCTTGGCCACTCTTTTATTGCCTTAAGTTTTTCTGGGTTAGCCTTGACCTTCTACACTTGGACAATCTTGCAAAGAGCTTGTATTGTCTCAGTGTGTCAAGAGTGCTTTTAAGGTGCAGTAGGTGTTGCTTCATATTCCTGCTATAAACCAAAATATCATATAAAATACAAATATAAACTTTATCAGAAAAGGCCTAAAAATAATATTCATAAAATTTTGGAATGTGCTAAGAGCATTAGTCAAGCCAAACGGCATGACCAGAAATTCGTAATGGCCTTCATGGGTATGGAAGGCCGTCTTAGGTATGTCCTCACTCCTCAGGTTTGACACAGATCTAGTGGTAACCAAATTTGAGATCTAACTTAGAAAATATTGTACCTCCACTTAATTCATCGAACAGTTCCTCAACAACTGGTATAGGATATTTATCCTTGATTGTCACATTGCTGGGACCCCATAGTCAATGCATAGCCTCTAAGACCCAACTGCCTTCCTTACTAAGAGCATGGAGGATGAATAGGGGCTTTGGCTAGGCCGTATTACTCTAGAGGTCAGGAGTTCTTTTACAATTTTCTTACTTTTATCATTTTGAAAAAATGTGTATCTATATGGTCTGACTGATATGGGTTTTGTGCCAAGGTGGAGGACAATGGAATGGTCATGTCTATGAGGGGGCACGGTGTTTGGTTCAGTAAAAACATCTGAAGTAGTGTAGGAGTTTTTGAATTTCTGAGGATGGTTGTTGCTCTAAGCGGGCCCATTTTCCTTCCAATAACTGTAGTAGGACCCCTCGACACTCCATGCTGTTACTGCCAAGTAAATTCCATTCTTCAATGAATTTAGGCGTAGTGAACCCTTTAAGTGTGATTTCCTTTTCTACATTAGTAAATTGCATCAGTAAACTCTAAAAATTTCATTGAATGACACCAAGGGTTTGGAGCCAAGAGACTTCCAATACCATGTCACTGCTCGCTAGACTTAGAATATAAGCTCCAATATCAAAAGAAATCCCTTATATAGACAAGGGAATCTTGGTAACCATCGCTTTACTATCTAACATGGCCCCATTAATCACCTTAACCCTTACCCTATCACTGCTGTCATAAGTCAACTTGGTTTTATGTAAAGCCCCAACATAAAAATTTTTTTTGGTACTGCATGTGTTAATAAGCACCATTAACCAACAATTTCCTACAATCGCCATAATCCTCATGGTCCTTGGGTTCAGTGAACCCATTATAGCATGTAATAAGATCTTGGGGTTATCTTTAAGTGGCTCTAAATTAACTACATAGTCCACTGCTTCTCCCTCACCCACACATATCTCCTGTAATTGCACATCCTCAAGTTGGTCATAAATTTCTTCAATCAAGTACAACTTAGGTTTCTGGTACTTATGGCCAGGTTGCCATTTAGCCTCATAGTAGTAATAGAGGCCTTTCTCACGCCTGTCCCTCATTTATGTTTGGTTAATTTTTTGGACTGGAAGTAGGGTTTTGGGTGGTTTGGATAGTTCTGGAAGTCTGTTTGGTGGTTTTAATAGACCTGGGTTAGGGTTGTAAGGAGGTGTCCATCTATTTGGTTTCTTGGTCATGACTATGTTTTCCTCTTGAATCTTGGCTAAACTATAAGCTGTGAGTAAATTGTGAGGGTGGAACATCCTGACAGGGAGGCTAATTTCATCACTTAAACCATTTAAAAAACAGCTTAACTTGTAATAATCCGAGAGGCCCCTAAGTCGATTAGACAAGTTTCCAATTTGGGTTTTATACTCTTCCACTAAACTCGTTTGTTTGAGCTGTGTGAGGGCCTCCATGGGATCATAGTAACAATTGGGTCTAAATCTAATGAGCAAGGCCTTGATAAATGTATCCCAATCTTCTAGCAATCCCAATTCATCCAGGTCTTGGAACCATGTGAGGCCTTACCCTCCATGTGGAAGGACACTAGACGTAAACGATGGTGTGGCAAAGTTTTGTGGAAGGAGAAAAATTGATTCACCTTGTAGATCTAGCCATTAAGATCATCAATATTGAAAACTGGAAAGTCTAACTTGATGGATCTAGTCTGTACTTCCACACCTGACATCATCATCTACTCATTTTTGAATTGATAGCCTGCTGATGTTTCCCCATGAGTCTGATTGTTGTTGTTCTATTGCAGCTCCAAGGTCAAGGCTATCAACTGCTGTTTAAGGCCTTGCATCTCAGATTCAATGGTCTTGAATTGAGTCTTCGAGTTCTTTTTAATGTATTCAAACCTTCTTGTAATTGTGAGAGTTTCACACCTTTATCTATGGTAGGAATGCAGGAAGGATGGCTCTTGATACCACTTTGAAACAAAGTGAAAGTAATGGGGTTCAAAAATGTCTCACTTCGAGAGTACGAAGTCTCCAGAGGTCGAAGGAAGAAGAAGAGTAAATTTGATTGGTATATATTGTATACGAATACGTCCCACGCATCCTCTATATACTAGAGATTTTAACAAACTGGATAAATGTAAATTTACTTAAAGACAGATAATAACCCCATCCAATAGGAATAAACAGCAATTATTGAAATAGTAAATAAAGTCTGTAACATCATATCCACATGGACCCTTTGCTCAGCACTCCTAATAACCCAAACTTTAATCCTAACCGTTCACCAGCCAACGTCCCACAACCTTCTTCTAGTTTAGTTACCCAGTGATGTCTCCTTCTAATTTAGTAACTTTTCCCAAATGCTGGCTTGTAATAGCTCCTATAATGAAATTTTCACATGGACACATTGAAGATATGAAGGTAAAAGGGTCTCTTGTTGGGGTTACTAATTTGTATTATATTATATATATATATATTTGTATTCTAATAGCCATAGACGTTAATTTAGACTCAACATACTTTTAGTACTTAATAATTTTATTTTTTTAGATCTTCATACGGATGATATCATTAATACTACTTAGACTCGTCTTTAGCGAGAAATGAGATTCATTTTATATATTTACTTTAAGTTTTAAAGTTTGACTAAAAGTTTTAGATAATTCAAATTTGTTACTTGGCTGGTTGTCTCTAGTCAAAACAGTAAGTACTAGTGAAAGGCAATAAGCCTAAGATTTTTTATTCGGGCTAAAAAATGCATCACCCACTCGCCCATATCCGGAAGCGGGTTCGGGTATGGGACCCAAATACCAAATCTTAAACTCGATACCTGCACCTATTTTCTTCATCTTACCGGTTATGTTAATAACTACACAAAGCTACATGGCCTACCATAAAAATTGTATGCATTATGCAATGCATTAAGATTGCATAACATGACAATTGTGATTTGGGTTGAATATGAGGAATTAATTAAAGGGAGCTGCAAGTGACACAAAGGGGTTCCACAAACTACCGTGGTACAGTACTAGTGTGCCATGCCATTTTGTTTTTCATTTTCCCTTCCCCTCCTCCCTCATTTCCTTCACCATTTCCAAAACCCTTGAGACCACCATCTGTGTAGCCCAACACCCGCCGTAGCCCATCCATCTTCTTCATCCATCATTGACATCGTCACACTTGTTGGCAGGTACACGTGTAATAGCCTGCCCGAAATTCAGTGGATGAATTTATTTAGATTTTAAGAGGGTCGTGAAAACTCCAAAAATGTCTCACGAATAAAAAAAAATCATGTAGGTTTTAGTATTTTTCTTAGTCAATTTCTCACTTAGATTGGTAACAGAAATGCGGCTTTATTTATTTGAGATACTTAGGAGTATGAAACTTTGAAACGGTTTGTGCCATTAATCTCAGATAAATATTTAAGATTTTAAGAGGCAATAATAATATTTTCATTTTCTGGATGATAACTGTTCAAAAATGCATTTTGATTTAATTAAGGTACTTAGGAGTCAAAATTTGTAAAACAAATTACACTATTAGGTTCATAGGATTATTTATGATTTTATAGTGTAAAAATTTTTTTTTTCTTTTTTGAAGTGAATAGAAACATTTGTGATAGAGTCATGTGGCACTCAGTCTAGTCAATTTTTAAATCACAATGTGGATCGTCCAAATGAATATAGAGAATTTTTTTTTTTTGGATATTTGACAAGATCTTAGCTATACTTTGTGAATAGTATAGGACACTTGGTACTAGGACAAACCATGAGATGGAAATGTGAAAGAAAGAAAGGAAAATCAAGTATTGTGATCATGTCACCTAAGCCAAAGACTATTTCATCCAACCATTTGTTTTTGTGTTAAACCAAAGAAGGTATCAACCTTAGTGAAACTCTAAATCTTTGAAATCTAATTGAGACCCAAAAACTTTGCTGAAAACTGAAACCCTAAAAGTTTTTCCCAAACCCCAAATGGTTACTAGAAACCCGAAATGTTGGTTGGTTTTAACTTATTGTGTTTAATCACTTGATTAAATCACTTTTACATGCTTTTAACTAATTCAATTTATGTAATTACACCTTTATTTATTATTTTATAACGTGGTAATTTCATTGGGTCAAGAAAGATTAGATTTTGACTTGTTAGAAACCGAAACCCCAAACTAAACCCTCTTGAAACCCTAACTAAGGCACAATCGATTTAGGCCCATTAAAGTCCACCAAAAAGCTCCACCCAAGCAAGGCTTCTTGAAGAAGTCTCTCCTACTGCCCTAAGTGTACTTTCATTACCATTGTCAGCCTAAATAGTAGCTAATGGGAGGTCAATCAGCCACCTCATCACCACCCATCACACGACAGCTACCATGGCTGAAAACCATGTGCTGTTACCCACAGTTTTGACCATAGTTTTGGCTGACAAAACCACCATAAAATGGTCATCTTCACATCCCCTCTCAACCCTATAGTCCTATATAAGTCTTCCAAGCCAACCCCTTCATGTTTCTGTTACTTTCATTCCACGTTCTTTGAAAGAACTCGAGAGGAGGTTTTAGACAGAGTTTTTGGCTAATCTTGCTTGAATTTTATGAAACCTTTATAAGTAGATTCTCACGAAACTAAATTCATATAAATTGTTCCTCTTTGAATATAGTTTTCTATTGATATATTTTGTGTGATTTTTAATGGAGCTTTTATTAGTGAAAAGTTAGTTTAAGCATGCAAACGTCATATTGGGCAACAATTTGGATATTGTGTGAAACTTTGATTGATTTCATGAAGTTTTTGACAAAATCTTAGTTCAAAATTTTTATGTTTTAGAGTTAATATGCAAGTTAGATTTACATTTGTTGCATGTTAAGAGGTTTTACAAAGAGTTTTGCATGATTTTAGAAAGTTGGAAACTGGAGGTGTCAAAATAGTTTCTGTCTTGATGAAATAAATTGTTATGCATGCAAAGGTTTGGTTAGGAAACAAACTTAAGGCTCACAGATTTGTTTTGTATTTTTATGAATTTTCACCATGTGATGCTAGGTTTTAATTCTTAAATCAAGTCTATAACTTGAAAATGAGGCATATGATCTTAATTCTTGAAGTTTATTTCATGATAAATTCAGATTTAGTTGATCTAAAATTAAAGCATGTGGTACTTGGTTGTGAAGCTAGTATGCAAGTCGATTGTATTGGGTGATGTTTTGTGATCTTTGATTTGTTTATTCAAGTATGTTATTTTTTAGGATTGACTTATAAACATGTTAGAGATTTGGTGCTTTAACATTTTCTTAACATGAGGAGTTTATGATTTTTGTGAAATGTATATTGTGTAATCTTAGTATGATTCTTTAAAATATAGGATCTGGTTTTTAAGTATTGCATAAATCGGTTTTAGCATAAAAGTTAAAGTTGAAAGAATTGCAACCAAAATCAAGAATTTTAGCCCTAGTATATTTCGGCCTAAGTATAGTTTTTATAGTTGTGATGTATTTTAAATTTCTTTGATTAGATATTTGGATTTAGGATAAAATTTACAAGAGAAATGTAATTTTTGGTGAGTTTTGGAGTAGATGCAAAATTCTTAATCTATAAGAAAAATGATCATTTTTCCATAAGTATAGGGCTAAAATGGTGATTTTGCCATAAGTCAATGATTTTATATTTCTAAATATTTTAGTAAGAAGTTTCTAACCCTTAAAAATATTTCATTTCAGTTCACATTATTTCGCACTAGTTTTTCGTCACGTTATAGTCACTGTGAATTGACCTTTAACTTACTTTCAAGATACTTGTGTATGTATGGTGGTAAGAAACCATTATTCATGTTTCTTATGCTTATATATATGTTATGTTACATCACACCACATTTTCATTTGAAGTATATACTTATTTGATATACATTATATTATGTCATACCATGATTTAATTTTAGTTCATGCATGTGACATTACATGTTCTATCATATTTATTTGTTACACGTCACGTCATGTTATGTCGTGTCATCTGTCACACAATCAATTATTTCATGTCATGTCATGTCACATGCATAAAATATGTTACGAAAAATAATATTTTTAAGTTAGTCGAGTCTTTTATGTTTTCACGATCCCAAGTGCTAGGATGAGACATTATCCTAATGAAACTTCTTTGTTCATGCTGGAGTGTTAAACTAGTTTGAAATTTTCTGGGTTAACATGGTAAAGATCAACAGGCTTTGAATAAAACTTAAAGAACTGGTTTCCAAAGTGAAGTCATGCACCAACACTGGTGGTGCTAATCGCAGTTCAATTCTATATTATACGTACTCACAGTAAGTGCAAATACCTATGAAGTGATGCATCTGTTAACGTACTCACACCTGGTGTAAATACTTATAATGTGATGTGATATTGGTAGGGGCACACGGTTAAAGGGGACCTGTGTAGCATTCACATTTCACTTTTAATTAATCAGTTTAAATTGTTAAAAAATATTCCAAATTTATGTTCAGTTCACGTTCAGTTTCACATGTCAATTTCAATTCATGTCACTTTCAGTTCATGTCATTTTAGTTGATATCCGTTTCAGTCCATGTCAGTTTTCAAGTTAGGTCATCACATCTCATGCTATTTTGCCAAGTCATGTCACATACATTCATGTTCACATTAACATTTATGTCTTTTATTGTCATGCATACATTTGTAAACTGTTAGTTTAAGTTGATTGTTAACTTGCTGATGTTTATAATCAAATATCACTTGAAAGTCCCAACTATCATTCTTCCCGGAATAGTAGATTTGTGTCAAGATTTGGAGAACCAGCCGAGGATCACCTAGACAAGGTCAACTAGGCTGCAACATGACAATGAGGAGCTCATCATGTCGATGATTTAATTTTTAGATTGGATTATGACTATCTTGGTCGAATTGCGCAAGCTACTCATCATTAGATTAACCTAATAGTTACGTTCGTTTAATTATGTATTTGAGAAGTGATGTCTCCAGTACACGTGTTGTTACGGCGCCACCACCTCCGGGGTAGCTCTTCCAGCCACCGACCGGCCTCCTCCAGTGACCTCGGCCTCCCTCTCCCCGCCGGTAGCCTCCCATGCACGAGCACAAGTGCACCCACGCACGGGTTCACTATGCGAGTCCATAGTGCCGCCGTGCGCGGCCATCTCGGCCACCACCACGAGACTCCTTAGGTTTCCCCCTTCCTCCTCCCATGAACCCACTGCCAAATGTCCCCTCCTCCACCTCCTGGTGTCTCCTTCTCTCACGCACGATTTTTCCCTCCTCCACCGCTGTACGCCGCCACCCACGGCGTGTGACCGCCACCTTCAGCGTCCTCAGGCCACCATGAAGCTAACCCAACCACCCACGGCCACACACTCTCTCTCACTCTCCCACGGCACCTATCCCCCTCACAGTGCACTGCAGCCCCTCTTCCACCACCACACGACCACCACTGAGCCTCCACGGCTCCTCCAGCAGTTTTCCTTAGCCAAGCCTTAGGCCCAAACCACCACTTTACCTAGTGGGTAATCATTACACGTAATGGACAGTCACTACGCGTGACTAACCTCCACTGTACACGGCGAGATCCGCTGCGATACGCTCCCTTCTAGCATCATCAAGGC
>QEOT01122001.1:0-20405 GCA_003123785.1 Pterocarya stenoptera | reverse complement strand
GTCACATAGCTTATTAAAAGAAATAAAAATACAAATGTAAAACGGTAGAGAAAATCTAGAGTTTTAGGTTTTCTCTTTTCGTGTTTTTAGGCGCCATTATGTTTTGAATATATATTTTTTTAATAAGTCACGAGACATTACATTGTAGTGCTAGGTCAAGAGAGTAAAGTGAGTGGTATAAATTAGAAAGTATAGTAACATTACTCATAAAAATTAGAGATAATGGAAAAGCGAAATATAATGTAAATCTGCATAATTCTTTTGAGAAGTAGGATTCACAGTAGAAAAACGAGTTTTTCATGTGGCTGCTCTTATTTTTTTTTCAAGAATTCTATTTGCAGTCCCCACTTGAGGACTGCATGTGCAGACCCTTTATAAAATATGAAAAAACATCATTTTAAGAGGGATATTTTTATAATTTTAAAAAATTTTAAAGTTGAAATTGTCTAGACTTATATTGTAATCTCCATTTAAGAATTATATGTAGTATTGCTCTTTTTTCACATATAGATTACACAACGTCTATGACTGTAAAATTTATTTTCTAAAAAAACATTGCTTTTGCGGTCATGTAAAAAAATAGTGCAATATTTTTTTACAATTATTTTATAATTCTATTTTTAATTAATCGCATTTTCTTTTTCTTTTTTTCCTTTTTAAAAAAATGAAAGAGTCCTAAAGGATGGTAGTGAAAAGTGTCGAGAAGTTAAATGCGTTGTTTTTATAGATGAGGTGAGATGAGATAAGATTAAAATTAAAAATTTAATAAAATATTATTAGAATATATTTTTTTAATATTATTTTTATTTTATCATTTAAAAATTTTGAATTGTTTATTTTCTTTTGTGTGAAAATTTAAGAAAATTGTAATGATTAGATTAGATGAGATGAGATGAGTTGAGAAATTTTAAAAAAACAAACGAGGCCTTAAGTGTTGTGAATTGTTGAAAATAGTTATGAATCGTAATAAAAAAATAATGAAAAAGTAATAATAAAATATTAAATAATAGTAAAAAGTAATAAATAAAAATAAAAAATAAAATAATAAATAACAGGATTCCGAGAATCTTGATAGCCAAACGTACCATGAATGGCGCGACGGCGCGTAGCTGACATTCAACAAAAAATTGAAAAAAGAGAAAGAAAGGACGTAGCAGCCTGGTCCTGTTTCATTCAACTCCTTCACAGTGAACTGGTTCAGAGTCTCCAATCGCCCAATTCCTTTACACCACCATTCTGCTGGTACGTAATTGCCCCTCAACAACTTTTTTTGTTTTTTTTAATCGTGATTTCGATGTCATCCACAACATCTTTCTCCTAAAAAATTCATGATTTTTGCTTCTGCGCGTAGTTCTTTATGCTTTGAGCTTTAGGGTTCCTGACGTTTGAAGGCAATGCAGTCAAATTGGTTTTTGAATTTAACTTTTTTACGTTGTTTTTATTTTCTTTGACTTTTTTCCCACTTGGTATTTTCTTTCATGATCAGCAAGCTCATGTTATTGGTTCCATTGCTAGAATTTTCCGAATTCGATTCATTATGCGTCTCGTTTTCACATAGAAATAATTTATATTTGATAAACGGTTGCAAATGGGATTCTGAAGGCTATGGGTTCGCTTTGTTGCAAACGATGTAAAGTAGCATTCTTTTTAGGATTTACCTCTTATTGAAAAAACGTGCTGATTAAGTTGTTTAATATTCAATTTGGATTTGATGAGTTATTGATCTTGGATGCCCACGTGGAAATGAATGAACGCGACTACGTGGTGTCGATTTTTTGTTGGGCTTGAAATCTGTATTAATTATGCTTGTGGAATGGTTCAGGATGCTATGCACTCTTGTGATTGTCACTTTCTGGATAGTTGGGCATGCCACAGCTTTTAGATGTCTATAACTATCTTGAGAACGGGATTTCATTTTAATTGAAATGTCGACACTTTCAAATGCACAATCAACCGAGGTTGGGCATGTTGATTGTCAAAATGTTTTCACTGATACCCAAAGCCATCAAAGTTCTTTAAAAGTTGAGGAGGGGGAGGAGGAGGAGGAAGATGAAGAGTAGATTTTAATCCCTTTTTAAAGGAAACCCTTTCACCTGAAGCTTCCTCAAGCTTGAGTTCTGAAATTGATGGTTTGAATGTTGATGTAGTCGACAGTGGGGAAAAGGTCTTTGATAATGGTGTTGGAATTAATCTATCAAAGCCAACTTGCAAGGTGCAAAACTCTGTCGTTGGAGATTCTGAGCATGGCGAGGTGGAAACTGTTATGCAAGCTACAGTTTCTCCTGAAGAAGTGTGCAAGAAAGAATTATTAAATTCTGTTTCCAGAAATCCCAAGAACAAAAAACCTGCCTCAATCTCTCAACCAAAAATTGGTACTGTTCAAACAAATGACAATGGCACTGGAGATGATTCTAATGAGGTTATGGTAGGGGAATTAAGTAATACAATGCATTCCCAGAAGCCCATATTACACTTAGAGAATGAGGATGCTATCTGCAAGCGTACTAGGGCCCGTTATTCTCTTGCAAGTTTTACACTTGACGAACTTGAGACTTTTCTTCAAGAAACTGATGATGATGAGGACCTTCAAAATGTTGACGATGAAGAAGAGTACCGGAAGTTTCTTGCTGCTGTTCTACATGGTGGTGATGGTGATGGTCAGCCAAATCAAGAGAACGGAAGTGTTGATGATGAAGATGAAGATAATGATGCTGATTTTGAGATAGAGCTTGAAGAGTTGCTGGAGACTGATATAGATGAATGTAATGGGAATAAGACCCAAAAGGAGTACATGGGAGCTGGACGACGGCCCAAGACTAGGCAGAATAGGCGCCAAAAAGACTCAGCCCAATATATAAGGAAGCTTTCAGGACAGGCAAATAGGCCATTACGTCCTCTCTTACCGGTTTTGCCTAATGGACCAATTGTACCCTTCTCTACCAATGATGGGAAAACTTTGATGCCTGATTATTTTACAGCTGAAGATGGTTTTATAAAGGGATTTACTCCGCATCAAATTGGCCAGTTACATTGCTTGATACATGAGCACCTACAACTTCTTGTTCAAGTATTTTCTCTGTGTGTTCTTGACTCGTCTAGGCAACACGTTGCCTCCCAGGTTTGCGGACTGATTTTTGAGATGGTTCAAAAGCGTAATGAAGTACTAGCATGGAAAAGTGTTCCATATGCTAGCATTTTCTTTTACCCTCCATATGTTTGTTCGTCAGTGCCAGATGAATCTCCCAAATTTCCCCCAGCACGGTGCTCCTTAGAATCATGTACTACTTTTAGTGCACAAAGCGTGTGCTCTAACCAGATGGAGGCTTTTATAAACATGTCACCTCCTAATGCAAGGTGTGAATATGTTTCTAATGGGTGTGCGAGTTCTTTCCAAAAAATTGAGGGCTCTTTCTGGGTGCCTTTTGTAAGTGGTCCAGTACTATCGATCATAGATGTAGCTCCACTTAATTTAGTTGGAAGATATATGGATGATGTTTATACTGGTATGTAATTTAGAATGTTTCAAGTGCTTTTCATTCTTTGTCAATCATATGCTTGCTCAGAAGTTTGACCTCTGTATACTTTGCCATTTGGTTGAAATTGTTTCACAGCTGTTCAGGACTATCGACGGTGTCAGGTGAAATCTGGTAGTGAAGCTCCCTTTGTAAGAGAACCAATGTTTACCCTTCCTTGTTTCCCATCATATCCTGAAGCTAATTGTGAAGTTTTAAGGGGGCCCGTTGTCTCAGCTGTTAAAACGGTGCCATCTTCACCCAACACAGTGCCACCTAAAAAAACACTGGCTGCTGCACTTGTTGAAAGTACTAAGAGGCAATCAGTTGCTTTAGTTCCAAAGGAAATTGCAAAGTTAGCTCAAAGATTTTTCCCATTCTTCAATCCTTCATTATTTCCACATAAGCCACCCCCTGCAGCAGTTGTAAATAGGGTGCTTTTCACTGATGCAGAGGATGGGTGAGTTGCATACTTTCTTCTCTTCTTGGTTGCTGCCTGCTATTGCTTTTCCCAAATTGGTGGCTTTAATTTTCTTGATTATTTACTCAGATTTTTTTTTCTTGATTATTCATTGTTGTCAGTTTTAGAATGCCTTCATGTCACCTTTTCATGGTTCTACTTTTGTAATGGTTTAAGAAGCCAAATGAAATTTGACTGTAGAAACTAAAGCTAACTTATTTGACTTTCAGTATAGGTATTAACCGGATAGGAATATTTTCTGAAAGTCATAGAGTTGATGGGATTTTTAGAGTCATTTCTTAGGACATACTAAAGAAAATCTTGGCATTGATTACAAACAGGAATCTCTCCTAAGATTTACAATCTCTGCATAATCTTAAATGCATTTTCACCATTTAGGATAGGTACCTTGATTGATGCAGTGAGAGATAACAGCTTTTCAAGGTGAGATTATTGGGAGACTGTTGTTTAATTGATTCGCATCCAAAAGCAATCTTTTATGCAAAGTGAGACTGCAGGTGTGATTGGCAGTTGAAAATAATTATTAATTATTAAACAGAAATGCTTTGTACATGGATGGAGTGCACGAGATACACACGGACTAGAGGCAAAAAAAGTTCATGTGTACGGTAATGAACAGTAATTTTTTGCCTTCTACCAATTACATCCCATGCATCCTGTCTGTGTATGTATCAGCACTCAATTATTAATAGGGATACTTTCCATCATATCAAAAAGCTGTAAATCTTTTTATGTTATTTCAAGTATAAAATATGGGAATAAATGACCAATAGTTTTTTGCATTGTAGTTCCCAAATCCCAAGAAATCTTATTTATTCTTGATGATGGTGTTAGGCATTAGCCTTTTGTGTTGCTTGTTTGTTTCCTTTAATTACTTCAACAGGCCTGGTTGTGGCTAGTGACAATCTAGAAGTTTAACAAAATTGTAAGAGATGTTTGTGAAGTTTCTCTTGTTTTATGTTGGGATTCAATGCAGGCTGTTGGCACTGGGGTTGATGGAATATAACACGGATTGGAAGGCGATTCAACAACGTTTTCTTCCATGCAAATTGAAGCATCAGGTAATTTATGTCTAGATAATGTATTCTAAATGCAAATATTTTCTGGTAATCATTATCCAGACAAACTCTAAGCTTGGTTAGACATTTGTGTTTCTATTCCTCCTGCCATTGCTGCTAAGCAGGGAGGGAACCATTTGTTTTGCCTAAGGGTGTGCAAATAGAGTCTTCACTGTTTATTCATTTATTAAAACAAATTTATATTTTATTCTCTTGGATCAGAATTACTATAAGTGGGAAATTGTTCAGATTTTTTTGTCTAAGGGTGTGCAATTAAAGTCTTCACCTTTTATTTATTTATAAAAAAAAATTCTTCATCTTTTATTCTCTTGGATCAGAATTACTGTAGGTGTGAAATTGTTCAGAATTTTTTTTGATAAAGTTATTAATGAAGGCATTGCCCCAGTAAATAGGTAGTGTGCAAGACGGATGCTTAAATTAAAAATAGGGAAAGAGATAAGAAGATCATGGAAACTCAGCCATTACAATCTATAGAAGCTACCAAAGGAGCAAAGCATTAAAGAAGAAAGTTTTAAGCTCCTTCAATGTCTGCTCATGAACCTAATGTCTATCACTCATTTTTGCCCAAATACACCACACTAGACAAATAGAGATCGTCTTCCACACTGCTGCAATTTGTAGCTATCATATAACTTTTCCAATTGGTGAAGAGGTCTACTATTCTTTTGAAAAATACTCAAGCCAACCCTACTTGAGTGAAGATTTAATTCCACATTGTACTAACAACCTCAGAATGGTCATTATTTTTGCATATACAACACCGATCCAGCACAATGATGTGGCATTTTCTTAGGTTGTCCATGGTGAGGATTTGCTCTTAGAATGCTGTCCAGGAAAAAAGGCTGCTCTCATAGGTGCCTTAGTTCGCCAAATATTTTTTTCCAGGGAATGGGTTACAATCCTGAGGTATAAGGACCTTATAAAAAGATCAGATAGTGAATTCTATTTCTTGGTAGAGGCCCAAAGCATCTTATCTGCTCCTCCAAGACGTAATCTAGTAGTGTAAAAGAGGTTGTTGAAATTCGTGAGGCATCGACCCCCCAGTTTTGGGCTGCTAAAAAAAATAACAATCCACTATGGGGAGTCACTAGAGAAGTTTAATAGATCAGCCAATGAAGCTTTCTGCACACGTGCAATGTTATACATTTATGGGAAAACTTCCTTAACGGTTCTGTCATTACACCACAATTCATGCTAGAATGTAGTCCTACTGTCCTAGAGCCATTACCCACCTCGAGTCTAGTATGACTAAAAGGGACCCCCCATCCTTGTTTGATATTGTTCCATAAGCCCACCCAATATGGCCTAAGAACACTGTCCACCCCAAGTACTCCCAAATTTATAATTCCATAAGACCTCCAATGTCATTTTGGTACCACCATGCCATTTCCCAAGAAGGGCACAAGTGAACAATAGCAAGTCGAACTCCCAAACCACCTTCAAAAATTGGAGAGCACATCTTGCCCACTTTACTTGGTGAAATTTTAACTCTTCACCAATCCTGCTTCATAAAAAGTCCCTCTGTAGTTTTTCTATTTGATTGGCCATGCTATTGGGATGGGAACAAAGATAGGAAATATGTAGGCAAATGTTTTTGATCGGCGAAATATTTAGGCAAATTTAGAGAAGGTGCTCTTGATCAAAGTGATCCTACCATCTTTCTTTTCCAGTTTTAATCCCTAGCTGTTTGGTTAACTATTGTCAATAGATGTGATTTTTCTTACCTATGGGTGTTAGTATATTTGATTTACTCTTTGTGTGTGTGTGTGTGTATGAGAAAAGAAAGTGTTTCATAGTGCTGTTTTTGAGGGTTTTTCAATTGATAATGGATTAATATGGTACAAACTAAGTTTCATGATTAGGCAATAATGGGCTATTTGAATTTACTTGTGTTACTTTTGTTGCAGATTTTCGTTAGGCAAAAAAATCGCTGCTCATCTAAAGCACCAGAAAATCCCATAAAGGTATATCGACAATCCTGAGCACAATGAAGATAAATTATCTTTATCTATTGCTTCTCATTCTTATTCATCGTCATCCTAGGCGGATTTTTTCCTGAAAGAATAAATATAACCTCAAGTTATGATTGCAATTTACTCCAAAATCTTGCATTCTTGGTTGTGATTTCTGTCTCTAATTAAATTGATTTGATATGAACTCTTGACTCTTCAGTTGAATGTTTTGTCACGTTGACTGGTTGAAAGAAATTTATGGTAATAGGATGTTAAAAAATTGTATGGTACAATTTTTTGTCATATTTCATTACAAGAGATGGTCTTTAGTTCTGTTTAACAAATGCACTATTTGAACAGTAGTGAGGCAGATTGATTTACTGGAGAAGTCTTTGGATCATGTTCTCATTTTTCGTGGATAAGTATATAATGTAGTTGTTTCTACTTCATACAGGCAGTTCGGAGAATGAAAACCTCTCCATTGACTGTGGAAGAGATAGCATCAATTCAGAAGGTAAATTCGATCAAGAGCTTTGTTGATTATTAGTATTTTTCTTAACAAGATTTTCATTTGATTGATTGTGTATTATTTTCCATATGATGCAAATCACTCAGGGACTTGGGCTTTATAAAATGGACTGGATGTCTGTGTGGAAGTTTGTTGTCCCACATAGAGATCCATCCTTATTACCTCGGCAGTGGCGCATTGCCCTTGGAACTCAGAGGTCATATAAGCAGGATGCAGCAAAAAAGGAGAAGCGACGATTATATGAATCAAGAAGAAGAAAACGCAAAACTGCAGATCTGCCAAGTTGGCAAACCATATCTGAAAAGGAGGTTTGTTATCCTCTGAAGCCAGAAGACCTACATAGACATTGGATCCTTCATAACTTTCTATCATTATATACAATATTCTAATGAGTTTCTGATGGGTTGGACAATGCTGTCTGAATTGCCAATCACGAGTAAAGAATGTATGCATACCCATGCATCATAGCCTGAAATTTGTGGTTTGAGCTGTAAACTAGCTGGCCTCTGCCTTGATACACGTAGTAGAATCTTGGTTTTTCACTTATTATGCTTTCAAGTTTGATAGTAATGTTGAATAGAATGGGGGTGGAGGGTCTAAAATTATGGAATTCAAAATTCAGAATTCTGGAATTGCTTTGTAGTACAATGCTTGCTCTTAACCTTTTATTGAATTGCATTGATTTTTTTTTTCTATTGATAACATCTAGATATATAGCCTTCTCTCAGTTCATCAAGGTGAAAGGAGTTTGGCCCCAGGCTGGGGCTTAGCTCACAAGCCTTGCAATAAAACTGTGCTTCATCTCATCAATGGACAATTGAGGGTTTTTTTTTCCTCTCAAAGATGATGGTGTAAATTTATACTGTGGTTGCGTTTGGTGCAGGACAATCAATCTGAAAAAGCTGGTGGGGAGAATAACAGCGGAGATGATAGCATAGATAAAGCTGGTGAAGCTCATGTGCGCCGGGTGTTTTTAGCAGATTGGAGGCCCAGTAGCTTCGGTCTCCTGAATTCTGCTTATCCTTGCTCAAATATAAAAGAAAAAAGCCTGCCTAGGGATACTCTGGCTCAAGGAAGTACTCCGATCAGGAAACAGCCAACTTATAATGGATCTAGAGAAGCACAATCCCAGACTGCTATCATGCATAAGCTTCCACAATTGTCACAGTATACTCAGCATCCCTTTAGTTCATCTCATGCTACAAGTTGTGCATCTAATACCATGAAACAAAATCATCCAGCTTCTGGTATGACATCAAATATCACTAAATCCCCATTCTGTTTTCGGCCTTATCGGGCTTGTAAAAATAGTAGTGCTACTAAATTCCACCTAGTGAAATTAGCACCAGACTTGCCACCTGTGAGTCTTCCACGGTCTGTTCGTATAGTCTCTCAGACAGACTTCAAAGGCCATCAGTTTGGAGCATCTACTAAGGTTTCTGCTGCTGGAGGTGGTATTGGTAATTCTGGAATTGAAGACGTGGTTTCTCGAAATATTCATGCTGTGAAGTTGGGAACTACCAATTCAGTAACATTGGTACAGAACAAAAGTAGTCCACTGCAAGAAAATGTTTCACATTCACTTCCTGAAGAATCTGAAGTTGTTAAGGATAAATGTGTTCTGGAGGAAAGATGCTCTGATTCCGATCTTCAGTTGCATCCTTTTCTGTTCCAGGCCCCTGATGATGGATATCTGCACCATTGTCATTTGAACTCCAGCTCCAGTACTTCTACTTCTTTCAGTTTCTTGTCAGAAACTCGACCTCAGTTGAACCTAAATCTCTATCATAATCCTCACCTAGAAAGCAATGTTGAGTGTTTCAATAAATCATTGAAGTCAAAGGATTTTACTTCAGTATCTTCTGGCATGGACTTCCATCCACTACTACAAAGAACTGATGAGATATATACTGATTCCGCATCTGCCTGCTCAACTGCACACCTATCTGTTGGTTTGGAAGGAAAATCTGCTCCACTTCAAAATACTCCTGATGCTGTCCAGACCGACTCACTAGTAAGTTGTGGACTGGCCTCTGGTCCTAATCCTCAAAGCTCTACCGAGAAAGCTAGTGAACTGGACTTGGAGATCCACCCAAGTCATACATCGAGAAAGGAGCAAGGTCATATGACATCCAGAAGGGAGAAAGGTGTGGAAAGCGGTGATGTGACAGCACATAATCCAACCATGTCTGTAATTTCAGCAGCCACAACTAGAACCCAAAATGCCGACTGCCCACATTATGAGCAACGTGATAATTGTTCCACAGTTAGTACCAACCTTGTTTCAGGTGGCCATGGATTGGCAATACCAAGTAATAGCATCAGCAAATACAACATGGATGATATTGGTGACCAGTCAAATCCAGAGATTGTGATGGAACAGGAAGAGTTGAGTGACTCTGAAGAAGAAACGGAAGAACATGTAGAGTTTGAGTGTGAGGAGATGGCTGATTCTGAAGGAGAGGACGGATCAGGCTGTGAACAAATTGTCAAGATGCAAGATAAGGTGATTCTACTCTTTCTTTTGACTAATGAGAAGCATGGCCTTTTTTTTATTTTATTTAGTGCTTCTGATTCTTTTTGTTGCAGCTTGAATTTCGTTTTATTTATAGTTGTGGTGTTCCAACATGAACTTTGACCTTTGATAGTTGGAATGCTTCATACTTATTCCCTCCTTCCCTCCTCCACACACTCCCCCACCTGCCCACAAAAGAAGAAATCTACTAAATTTTTTCTCATGAAATGGTTGTACGCAAGAATCTTTCTTAAATCTGTTGCATATTCTTTTTGCCGTTCTGGCTATCTAAGTTCATTTATTCTTTTAGAATTGACATAATGAGTTGCCCACATACCATGATTTTTTAATTTTAGTTGTATTTATTAATAAATAGCATGATTGTATCCTGTCTGGATAGTTTGCATTACCTCAATATCCAACTGTCATAGTTCCATTTTCTTTTAGGCAAAGATTGAAACCTGAGATTACTCCTAGTCTCTGATCCCAGGCACCGTTTTACCATTTCTCCCAATTGTAAAGGCAGTTTTCTTGAAAATGATAATCAGCACATTTTTTGCCTGTGCATTGTTTTGATTAATCATATCACACTCATGCCTTATGTTGTGAGATTGCAATAATCACTTTCATTTTCTAGGACTTCTAAATTCAATACTCTGACCCAAATCAAATTATGTTGCTATACATAGCCAGAGGCATTTCCATGTACCAGAAGTGTGAGATTGGAGTTGTGCCACCTACAACGGAATATCTTGACAAGAACATAGGAGATCACTTGGATTTAGCATGAGAGGGGGATGAATGGTATCTCATATTGTTTGGGAGGGAGAAGTTCATGCAGTTTATATGATTCCAAAGCTTTCTAATTGTAACATTGACTTTTGGAGTATATACTCAGATGTGGCTTGAGCTTTCCTTGAGTCATTAATATTACGCCCCATTTCAACATTGGGAAAATGAATAACTCACGCAAAAGTGATAAGTTATAAAGGTAGTTATGAGTGCTAAGACTCACGCTAGCTACTTATTAAGTGAAACTAGGCTTTATATGTAATTCTTGGGAAGTTCAAATTGACTGGTCTTTTGGGAGTTATAGCACAGATGTGACTAGTACTTTTCCTTGGTTGTTAGGTTCATATCATCTTGACATTGGTCTGTTCTCTTAGTTTTAAGTGTCCCATTATTTCTTTTTATTCACCCAATATAGACGTACCTTTTCTTTTGGTAGGGAAGCTAATTATTATTCTGGATAAGATTTTGTATTCCTTTTAAAGTTTGTTCTCAGATTTTCTGTTCTCTTCTTAATAGGACGGCCAGAATACCCCTTTGGAAAATCAAGAGATGGTTGCTATTGATAAGATATGTGAACCAAGGGTATGTTTGCTAGAGTTGGGTTTGTCTAATCAAGGGAAGGATGATACAAGTAATTCTTCATGGTTAAGTTTAGATTCATGTGCACCAGATTGTCTTTTGAACACAAACACTAATCACAAAGAAAATACTATTGGTGAAGGTCCTGCAACCAAAAGTTTGTCTTCGTGTCGTCCTATCAGATCTTGCAAGAAGAAGAAACGAAGCACAAATGATTTTACTCTGCAGAAACATGCTATAGATATGGCACGACAGCTTAGCCTTGGTCCTCTTGTTCCCATATTGAAAAAACCTAGGAAGCGTGCATGCAGAACGAATACAAGTTTGGATGTAGCACTGGCTTTTGGAAGCTCCAGCGGTCATGATAAAGATAGTTTTGTTTGATTACTGATCTGTATATACTAATGGCGGTTGGTAGTTCTTCCTTGGATGTTGGGAACCCAATCACAAGCGAAAGGGGACAGAGTGGAAGTAGAGGGGCCAGCTTAGCCTTGTCTGGTGAATCTTTTTTTGACCGGTCCAAGAACAGCAGGCTTGATTTGGTGGAGGTGGGTATGCATGCAACTTTGAAAGATGGGGGGTATGCAGGAGAGAGAATGAAACTTATATGGTATGGGGGAAGGGAAGTGAGAGCTACCGATTGATTTGATATTAGATGAGCGGCCGTACTATGATCGTTCGGGAGACATGGCTCCACGCGCTACACACAAGAATGAATTGTTACGCGGTTGGTAAACTATTTCTGCAGGCAGCCTATAAAATCAGATCACGTATTTTTGAATATGTTGTTCTGTCGTATTCAGAGGCTTTTAAGTTGTGTAATGAAATGGTTGAAATGGGCTTGATTCCTAATAGAATTGGAGATATGGAGGGAGCGACTTTGCTATTGTCTGACATGTTTGATAGGCATATATCCCTTATCAATTCTCCTACTCCATCCTCATAAAGGGGCTTTGAAGAAATGGATGTGAGTGATCATTGATGCTCATAAACTAACCAGATTACGGAAAAGAACCTCAATGCAACTTTCTCACATTATTCATATCAATTACATGTGTGGAAACAAAAATCTAGCCGGAGCCAAGCAACTACTGGGCTGTATGTTTGTTCATGGTTTAATCCATGACCTTGTTTACATACAGTTTAATTGATGGGTTCTGCTTGGAAGGGAATGTAGAGCGTACGGTTCAAGTTTATGACAAAATGACAGGTGGAAGAAATCCCAACTTGGTTATATACAACACTCTTATAAATGGTTTATGCAAAGCAGTGTCAATGGATGTTGCTAAAATATTGAGTGGAGGTTTTACAAAGGGGGGACCTACTTGATGCCATGCCCTATAATACTTTGATAAATGGCTGTTACCTTGGTGCGAAGGCTGATGAGGCATTTTGATGCTTTCAGAAAGAAGAAAGATGGGAATTTAGAGAAGACAGTCACTTGCAACATATTTAATCAACTTCTTTTGCAAGTTTGGGTGTTTCCAACATGCAAAAGATGTAATGAAGATGATTGTCGTTTGTGGCATTGTTCCTGATTCCATAACATACACAGCTCTTTTTACCCATTCCCGAGCGAATTGCAGTCTGGAGGAGGCGATCGAGATGCATGATGAGATGGTTGATTGGCAGACATTTAAGGGCATTGTTACCCACCCACATTTTCACAAAGGCAATGCACAGAGACTTGAGTTTAGCATGAAAAAGTGAGCTTCAAAAACGGTAAGTTTTGTGTGGCCATTCTTAGCCAATATGACGACTTACTTCATTGTATCGATCATCCTGTTTTCATCCAACTTTAGTTTTTGCTTTGGATTGATAACTTTTTAAATTCCCATGTATACCAAAGAGCATATTTGAGAATACATTGTCAGATGTTTAAAGAGTGCATGACAATCTAGGCTTGGTCGAGAGAACTTCCGCCTACTCAGATCCAAGCAAAATTATGTTTGAAAAACAGAGTTTTAGTTGAACAGGAACGACTTGGTTGGAGTTGGAATTGCACGAAATTGAGTGCTGCAAACAACAGAAACCTGTATGAATGAAAATCTGAGCTTGGATTTTATAATTCCAAACCTTGGCTTTTGAATATATACAACAAAGGATTTTTCATCTTTTATGTTCTCTTTTGACCAGCATTTATTAAGCAAAAGACTGATTGAAAACAAATATGCTGGTCTCTCTTCTAGTATGCTTATTTGTCCACATACTGTTCACTGACTGATGGGAAATGTTTCAACAGAACTCAGCCCATTGATTAACTAGCTTTCGCAGGAGCATCTGGCTGCTTTTCTGGAGTAGTATCTCGGAAAGCTGGGGTTTCATTGTATGCCTCATTCAACCGGGATAAAAGAGGGAACTGAGTCTGCAGAATAAAATTTAAAAGAGGAAGGAAAATGAAATAACCAATCAGCAGATACGGAGAGAAATGGACATATGCAGGCCCTATATTTCAAGACCACCTGATATAGTTGTTACCATAAAAGAATGAGGGAGAAACAGTAAAAACTTCGTAGCCATTGGTATAAATCAGAAAGAGTATTAGCTTCCTAATGTAACTAGCACACTAGTTTACAGTCCAAGCACTACCATGTCGACATGGAATCGATTAGTTGCTGCATGAATCTGAGGTGCTAGAAACAAATCTGCCTGCAATGCAATAGTGACTGCATTAGATTATGTTTTGAGAAATACCTTAATTCATGAACTAATCCATGCATGCTCCTGTTCTGTGGTGTCTTATGACGTGAAGTTCTACGCTACTGTGCAACCTGCATCTATGACATGTAGGATACGAGACTGGCATCGACACAATTTCATATACTTGTGCCAAAAACATAGTACTTAGAGTTGAGTTGGAATGCATGCTTTTGGAGAAGAACGATTTTCAGATTGCTACCCCGAGGATTGAGTGGGTTCGGAGAAATTTTGTTCTACTGCCAGAAAGGTAGCAGTTTGGTCTCAATAACAAGGTTGTATTAACATTACAAGCAGTAAAAGAAAATCTTTCTTTGGTTGTAGAAGATTGAGCAAGTTAGGATGGTTGTTCATTCGCAAAGAACCCCAAGGAAATTGGAATTTTTGGTACTAAAGTGAAAATTTCAAAGAGATGCACGTTTTTCGCTCTCTTTTCTGGGTGGTAGCCAATTTGAAATTTAGTTCATCAGATTTAGGGTTTATGATTGTGTGCTTAAGGCAAAGGACCAGCATATTCAAAGTAAATTAGTACCCTAGTCAACCCAATGCCCCGCTTCTATTCCCAATCCCTAGTGGGATAAAAGAGAAAAAAAAAAGGATTCTTAACAACTTAATAGTATAATATTGGTATACTTAAAAAAAATAGTATAATATTGGTAGAAATTTCCAAAAACTCTGACTGTATACAATGTCTGCACGGTGTTGTATAGCGAATAATCAATGCCGCTTTATAGGCATAGACAAATTGATTAGGAAACCAAACCAGGAAAACTTCATCTCCAGTTGCATATCTTCCGGAATGGCCTTTTAACAACTTTTCGATTGCTGAAAAAAACACAAATAATAATCACATTAAGGCCAAAATGCTATTTAGTAGCAGATACTCTGCACACAAAAATGTATGGGCATTGCCAATGTAAGAAAACCAGCTGGTTTAGAAAGATTAAGACGATCCTTGAAAATAAAACCATACATTCAGCACTTACTTCTCCCCAAGTACCATCATGACTGCTCTATGGATATATGAACCCTGAGCTGACTGTCAGAAGAAACAAATAGAAATGCTCTCTAATTCATTTTGAATGGTTTGTAGGATCCCCCACTCTAGTGGACCATCAAAGTTATGTAAACTCCCTTGAACTTTTAGGTGCAGCGAAAAGCTAGTCATAGAACATAGAGAGTTAAGACTATTATGAGATATCTGCAACTTTATCTTGCTCAAACTCTCTTTATTTGATTTATCAATTTACAGTCAGTGTGACAGAATTCGTCTTGTCATCAGTTTATAGTGTAGATAATGCTTGGACTATCATCCATGCCTGAAACGATTACCCAAAGAGTATTCAACAACTCAGTACCATATTTCTAATTATAAATTTACGAGCCCCCAGAAAAGCAAGATTGACATGATAGAAATATTTTTTTAAATTGTCTGCTGCATTCATGTTCATGGGCGACAGTAACTTCACAATTTAAATTCCAGTTGTGACGTCTAAATTTCAGAGGCAGCCTTGTGAAAGCTTACCAGTAAAGCCTTTTTCAATATGACATTTAGCCCAAGCACGGCTCTCGTTGGGACCAACTTTCTCGATGTATTTCTGAAAAAGGGGAAATCAGCAACACCAAAAAATATAATATATGCTCTAACAAACATATTAAATTTTTAACAAATAGATACATAACCACAAAAGTCTTGCCCGGATATATACCGGAAGTCTCACTCGCCGATATAGCGGTATTTGATGAGGCTGTATGCTTGAGGAAACAATATTGGCCACCTAAATATCCAGCAATAAAAGATACCCCATCAGTGTCTGAATCTGAAACGTACTTGCAAAACATGTGTGAATATTAAGAAAAATAAATACCTCGGAACAAACAGTTGTGCCTGATTACATCAGTAAACTCAAACCATTATTACTACTTCCTGCATCTATCCCCTCAAGGCTGGATGAGAAAATGAATCTAAAGAAGGATTGTAGTGACATATTATCTACCATGTAAAAGATAACAATCCCGTTATTCATCATGTGAGACACAAGGTACTTCCACAAAAAATATGTAGTCAATTCTCGAATTGTTCCAGCCTAACTTGCTAAAGGAGGTGAAGAAAATCATGATGCCAGTAGGAGGAGACAGAAGAGATAACAATACAATAACATGGGTTGAATCTTCAATAACTGCCCAACCCTCTTAGATGCCTCTTTGGTACTAGTATCACCTGTTAGTTCACCGTGCAAAAACCTAGCGTGTTTATACATTGAAGCTCCAGTTAGAAGGCTTTTGTTTTTTCTGTAACTAAGGTCTTGCAAATGGCTGAAACAGATGATTTATCGAATAGGACTGATCAGAGCATATGATTGTTAATCTTAATTGTGCAGATTATTTGTCGAGTAGGACTGATCAGAGCATATGATGGTGAATCTTAATTGTGCACCTATTCTTTTTCCATAAATATGTTAAAACTTCAAGCAATGCTAAATTCCAGAACCACCCAAAATGCATTTCCTATTTGAAGATCCAGCTTCAATTCAAAATTTCTCATGGGCAGTCATTTTATCATACAGAGCACGTGTATAGCCTTAAACTCAAGGAGCATGGATACAAAAAGGGGGATGACAGAGAAAGCATTTCTTATTTTTGAAAGAGAAATACAAAGAGAGAAAATATTTTTTGGTTTTGTGTTTCTGAAATGACTCCAAAGAGAACCTATTCCAAGGAAATTCAAACTCAACCGCTTCTCTAGAAGAGAGAATTTAAATCCAAACCATTGGTTGTTTCATTTGCCCCTTATCTGTTCCTTTTATTCCAGAGAATGCAATGGGCCATGAAGGTGTGTAGTGATCTCCAATATGCCCAATTCATTATTATTCAAGCTTCTCATCGTCCATGTGTTAACATAACTTCCAAATGTCCTTGAAAATTATCGCGGTGCTAGAAAAGCCACTTCTACCACCTTGTTTATTCATGGTATGATCATAACTATCTCATGTGAATCACTCGGAAATGTGTGCAATGGAGTTACTTCCAGACAATTTGCATGAAGTTTTAGCCAGAATGGTTGTGTACAATGGATAGATGGAATGATCTTGTATGTGTATGCATCTGTGTGTGTGTGTGTCTATATATGCTAAGTTACAATCTCATTTATTTATTTCAGATAAAAACTCCAGCAGCCAAGCATATGTAATATTTTTCAACAAGAGCATTTAGTGTAAGATGTAAAGATCAGTGAACACGGGTTCTTAAATTTACCAACTAATGAATAATTGTACTTCACTCTATTGAAATAATTAGTTTGAGCAGACTGGAAGCTGGTTAAGAAACTACGTTATAGCACAAAATATGCTAATGATTATCAATATCGACAAACCAAATGCAAGATCACCTGGTAATTGATGCCTCGTTTCTGAAGATCTTGAGGCAACAATGGATGCTGAGGATATTTCTCTTCTAAATACTGTGAACATTCCAATGTAGAACAAGAACAGTGGTAGGAAAGGTTGAGAATTTAAGGATAGAAGGTCAAGAGATAGTGAAAACATGGTAATGATATACCATTATGACTAAAAATCTTAAAAAAGATGTACCATTAAGATGGCAAGAGAGTCGGCAACTACGAAGTCCCCATCCACGAGCACTGGCACGTTACCAAGAGGATTGAGCTTTGAAAACTCTACAAAGCAAAAGAGATCAGAATGGTTTCAGGTGGGCTGTTTTCCTCTTATTTTTGTTTTGTAATAGTAAGGTCGAATTTGGTACAAGGTGCAATTGTGAAATGCATGCATAGCAATATCCTACATTCAAGCGTTTGACAAAAAGAATACATGCAGAGAGTAATTTTGGATATGAGATGAATAAAAATGAGAAGCAAAACTCACCTGGACTTAATTGCTCGTCCTTCCCCAAGTCAACTGCTCTATACTCATAATTTAACCCTATGTATTAAATGGGATTGAATAATAATAAAAAAAAGATCAATGAGAGAATAACTACGATCCCGTGAATGATATAACATAAAATATTAGATGAAGTTTGCATTAATAGTCGAATATCCGTTAATAAATTTAAAAAAAAATGAAAATGATCTGAACAATTGGAAACGGAAACCGATTTGAACAGATAGAAAATTGGAAAGCAAAGGTCCGCTACCTTTCAAGTTGAGAGCAATACGAACACGGTGGGAGCAAGAGCTGATCCAGTACGAATACAGCTTCAGCTGATTCTTATCGCCACTTCTACTTCCAGTCGCCTAATCATAATCCAAACCAAATCATCATCCAAACTAAAAATCTCAATTTCTCGCTCTCTTCTCATACCGATTTCACTCAGAAATACACACACATATATTATAGAGTTTTTGTGTGTGTGTGTATATATATATATATATATATGTATATGTATAGATAGAGATGTGAATATACACAGCAAAGCTAAAAGGGCTAAAAAAAGACGGCCGTAATAACGCTTACCATCACGCATTCCAACTTCTAAGAAACAAAGAAGGATAATGCGAACAATCAGCAATTGCTTCTTGCAGCTCTGATTTGGTTTTGCAGCTTTGCTTAAAGAACTCTGCAGTCTCAGCCAGCTTTGACTCAACAAGAAATCTTATCAGCAATGTTTTTTTTTTAATAATTAAATCAATTAATTATTGATTTATTATTATTATTTATTTAAATAATATTAAAATCTTTCAATTTTTTAAAGATTAATTAATCTTCTTAATGACTAATTACTTTTTTAAATGGCTAGCAAAAGAAATACGGTAAGCTTTCAATGACTTTTTTTTTTTTTTTTTATACAAATCTATAACACGTACATAATTTTTGAAGTAGGAGCATCCACTTTGCATTAAATACCACGAGTTTAGTTGCTTAAATTAAAATAATTTAAAATTCATGTAAATAAATATAAGATAATTTAAAATTTTAATAGTTTATATCACTTTATATTTTTTTCATTTAGGTCCTTTTTGGACAGTGGGATGAGATGATTTTAGATGAAAGTTAAAAGTTAAATAAAATATTATTTTTTAATATTATTATTATTTTGATATTTAAAAAAGTTGAATTGTTTATTATATTTTGTGTGAAAATTTAGAAAAGTTGTAATAATGAAATTAGATGAAATGAAACCATTTCTGCATCAAACGGGACCTCTCTTTCTCTATCTTATTTATTATAATTAATAATCGAGTAATGCCATGTTTAAACTGCTTCCTAATTTGATAATAAAAAGTACTGAAAACTTATAATTTCTTCTTGTATCACACGGGTGCATGATTGATTTTATTATGAGAAATAAAAATTGATTATATAAAAGTAAATTCATAAACTGACGTGGTTTCATGTGATCTGTTAAATTTATTTTGCGATAAAAATAACTTTACAATCTTACGTATTATATCAAGTCACGCCATTTTATGAATTTATTTTTATGTAATATTTTTATATTTAAAATATGTTATAAATTGATAAAAGCAATATGTATAGACTTTATAACCCATATACATAAAAGACACGTAAAAGAGAGATACCTAACATAATCAACAGCTGAATTCATTAAAATCTGTCAGGCCCCTTTGGAACTTAGATTGAATTGAGATCAATTCATTTCAGTTTAATTTTAAGTTGAGTTTAATAGTCAAATACCAAACTCTCAAATCATTAAACTCATCTCAACTCATAACTTATTTACACGTGAGATTCATAACTTTTTTCAACTCAATATCTCTTTACACATAGGACCCACAACATTTTTCAACTTCTCATAAATATATCAAAACTCATTTTAACATCCAAATACATTTAAACTTATCTTAGGTAGGCCTCACAAAGAACTTAACTCATCTCAACTCAGCTCACTACTATTAATCATAAAGAATTCACACTACTATTCACAAAGAATTCAACTCATCTTAACTCAGCTCAACATTCAAACGAGTCCAATTGGAAATCTATTAGGTTAAGGACCTTGGTGATAATTTCGAATACAAGAAATTCAATTTTTAGATTGAAGGCTTTTGGAAGGGCTGGTTGATAGTTAGGAAGGATGTGATTTAAGTCTTGCAAGTATTGGTGTAACGTTTTTAACAAGAACAAAGAAATCCTAGAAATCGAATGAAAGCAATATCGTGTATTGAGTGAATTCTGGAAGCCGAGCGTTAATTATGTACACTGTGCAGGTATTTATACAAGGGAAAGTAAACTAACCTAATTACAAGCAAAAGGACCAAAATGCCCCAAACAAATAAGAAAGACTAAAAT
>QEOT01122000.1:0-20402 GCA_003123785.1 Pterocarya stenoptera | reverse complement strand
AGAGGACAAGCAGAGTGGACCACATATGAGAAAGTCAAAATTCTCGAAGGTCAAGCGTAAGTGAAGGGAGGGGTGGAGGTACTGTTTCATAACTTTCATTATCTGGAAAGGAAAGCAGAAACGGTGGATTTTAAGGCTTCGTTCCAAGTTGGACGGTAATTAGGAATGAATGAGAGCATGGCATTAGCATTGTTTCATTAACGTCATCTTTAAAATTTAGCTAAATATCCAAATTTTTTATAAATTCAAAAACATTTAAGTCATCATCTCACATTAGATTAATTAAAATAATAATATAATATTTTAATAATAATATTTAGAATTTTTTTTCATATTTTACAACTCTATTAGCCATATGTTTATTAATAATTTAATTTTTATTTAAATTAATGCTTCCTAACTAGTTTTAAAATAAAATATTACATCTTCAAATAGAAAGAAATATTTACAAATACTATAACTCATATTTGAAACCGCTGGTATTTAACTACTCTAATATAAATGATTTTATCTCTATTTCTTTAAATTTTGAAGTTGACCTCAGATTTCAAAAAATAATAATAATAAAAATAAAAATAAAAACCTGAGGTTCAGGCTCTGTCCTACAAAACGTGTTTATGGCCGCTTGGGTCGACAAAGGTTCTAGAAACATGGGACACAAGAATATTTTTTGTGGCCATGCAAAAATAGCCAAACAAAATTCGGATTGAATTTAAGACAGAATTTTATTACTTTTTAATATATATATAACATCTGTATTTATAGAATAATGTTATTTTAATATTTTTACGACTTACATAATTTACTAGGTATAATTTAATTTAAAAATTAAAATTTTATAAATTAAATATTACTATAGATGTCTTGAAATAACATTATTCATATTTATATACATCTATTAATATCAATACTTATATCTACAGAGAGAGAGAGAGAATTTGGCTTGACCTCGTCTAGAAACGTGCACAACTTTTCTTAACCTTTCGTAGAAAGGGAATGAAGTCGCATCTTATGTCGACTCATGGACACAGCCTTATCCTTGCCTACGTCCCGAATGATGTCATGTGCAATTTTTTTTTTTTTTGAGGTAATCATGTGCAAAATAGAACCTTATCCTTGCCTACGTCCCGAATGATGTCATGTGCAAAATAGAAGGTCGGTGATAATTCGACAGTCTGAGCAAATTAATATCGGGCATGCACGAGAATATTTTAAAAAAATTAAAATTACAAGACATATAATTATCAATGAAGAGTGATATTATAATTATAATGTCTGTTGGTAATATTTCAGTTGTAATATTCGCATATCATAATTGACGTGATAAAAAAAGAAAGATGTTTTTTTAAATGAATGATATTATCATGACAGATAACTCTCTATCACAACAACAGTGCTATATATATAGATGTTATTCTAAGATTTTTACAAGCAGAATTTCTCCTATTATCTCTTATTTTTTTTAGGCAAAAAGATAGTTTTTAATATATCTAAATTAATTTCAAAAAGCCAAGTTAATAAAATAATTCAATATTAGTTAACAAATTTGAATCATACAAAATACTATGTAGCTTATGAAACTCAAAAGGTATAGTCGGAGAACACATCCAATATATATTATCATTTTTCTATATTCTTTTATTTTTTACAAAAAAAAAAAAAAAGAATATGCATGGTGGTACAAGGCTATTATAAGCACAATCACATAGTTTTTTTTTTTTTTTTAATTTTGACTTGATATATTTATCTCACTTAAGAATTATTGTCTGGATTTTTTTTAATATATATATATATGGGAATATATATATAATGAGTTTTATAATATACATTAATGGAGTATTTGGTATTATTAAAAAAATTTATACAGGTCAACAATAAATATTGGAAGACTAATCAATCATTGCCCATGATTAATAATCATGAATTAATATAGCATTCTTAAGACAAAGAGTTGAATCCCGATGGATTCTAGATCTCTTTCTTTATCAACTCGTTTATCACCTGTCCCCTTCATGCCAGCACCAAAGGAACAGTCTCATTCTCCGTTTGCAGTACTTTCCAATTATGAAATAATATATATATATTGACTTAAGAGATTAAGGACGAGTTCAGCGTTGCCTTTCCTGAATGCAAGAGACGAGTTGATCTTCTCGACCACTAATAAATCAGTTCTTGGACGACCTTTGTGCCACCCAAAGGTCTATTAATTAATAATTGAAACTGCCCTCAACATATTATATATATATATATTTATATATATATATATACTAGTGAGGGCAACGTGCATTGCACGTGTGCCCAATTGATAAATGTAAAGAAAAAATTAAAAAAAAATATAAAATAGTAAATTAGAAGATGAAAAAAAAATTAAACAAAAATTGAACAAAATATATAAAGTGAAGAAAGAAGTATAGACTTTACATACAATTTAGTATCTTAATTATTTAAGTATATAATTACAATAGTAAAAAGTTTAAGAAGAAGAGATTTTGAGGGTTTATGAGTTGTTTAATTTATAGGATAGACAGAGAGTACATTAAGTTTATTTTAGTGCAATTGCTTATGTTGATTCATTTCTATGGGCAAGTACATAATCTATTCATTTTCTGAAACTGTAGTTGCAATATTTACTAAATATTACAATTATCAGTTTGAAAATAACAACCGCTACACATCCAGTATCTTCCTCTACTTCTAGATAGACTCGTCAGCTAAAATTAATGAGAATATTAGTAATTGCGTAATTTTAACAATTACTATATTATATTTATCATATAAGGAATGATTATTTAAAATGATGAGATAAAATGATTTGTCGTGGTTATGAGATGCTCATATTTTTGTAATTATAACACAAACTTTTCGTTGCAGTCATATCCAATTGCTTTATTACAATTTGTACGAGACATGTAGTGAAACTTCAAAGTGAAGGAGATGTTGCCGATCTGGGCTGTGGAAGGCCTCCGGCGTTCCTTGAGATTGACTATGTGCATCGGTGGCTCACTGTGTATCATAAATTTCATATGCGGGTGGTCTTGTGAGTTATTTCTTTTATATCAAAGCTTCACTTCTCTTGAATCTTGCGTACTTTATTTATTTATTTATTTACTTACACAAATAAATTTATCAATTATTACTATCCTGCTCGTTACTAAAAAAAATTATCGCTATCACTAAAAAATCAGAGAATTTAATAAAAAAATAAATTGCTATTGATTTTTTTGTCCCTCCCTCTCTCTTCAATGTTTGGGTGCTGAAAAATTGGAAATAACATTTCATTATTTTTATAGAGTTTAATCGGATATTTTAATAGATCAAATTTATTTTAATGATCATTATAAGAAATTGGTAAACATCAAGCTCATCGAATATCCAACTCGTGGGCATTATGGATCTATTTTAATTGACTTTCAAGAGAGGAAATCAGTTAACACTTGACCTACTCACACCTACAACAACGTATATCATTATATATAATCTTTTGATCGTCTATTTTACTTGATAATTGGTGGAAGAGTGTGAAGGACATAAGAAAAATGACAATTCCCAACATTAATTGCATGTTGCAAGAATATTTAAGTTTTGCTGATCTCACGATTCTCACCAATGACGATACTATGTCTCGGGGTAACGATGATCTTTTAGATTTGAATCTTGATGAATGCACGCTCATTTTTTACATATATCTGATGATGAATGGTAAAACAGGCACAATATCAAATATCTCAGACATGGCCGTTAATATTAATCCAGTTACGGAGTGCGCAAGCGTCACATAATTATTTTAAAAAGAGTAAAGTTTATTATTAAAAAATTAATTTCTTGTTATATGAGTTATGTATTTATTTATTTTTAAAAAACTTGTACGATATTTACACACTTCAAGACTGTAATATATTATCTATATTTAAGACATTTTGTAGTTATTTACATAGTTATGTTTTAAATAGAAATATTTTTATAAAAGTAATATGGTTTTATAAAAATATATTTAATTTAAAACATAATTATATAAAAAAAATATTATAATCATACTATAAGAATTTGATTTCTTACTTTTCCTAACAAAAAAAATTGAATGTACAGAAATTAAAATGTGTAATCACTATTTATATAAACAGTGATTATTGTTTAAATGTGTGCCCTTGCATTTAGCTTTACTCTATAAATTCAAATTATTCAATGGCATTATCTCTTCAACTCGTCATATTGAAATAATAATTATAGAAAAATTATATTTATTATATTTATAAATTATATATTAAATTTTTTTCTCTTATTAAATATGTGGTATAAAAATATTGAATAGAATAATTCAATAAATTTAAAAAGAATAAAATAAAATAAAAATTTGATATGTGAATTTCGATTTGTCCGGATATCTACCAAAGCATTTCTAAAAGAATAAATGAAGAAAATTACTGTTTATCTCCTATTCCCATCAGACAAAACGGATGAAATGGAACGAAACGGACGAAATGGATGGGAGGAGCTTCGGCCGTGGGTTTAGTGTGTGGCCTAGGGAGGAGCTTCGGGCTCCGGGTCAATGGGAGACCTGTGGTGGTGCTCGGTGGAGCTGGAGGCTGACGACGGCGGCGCCACGGCCTTGCGAAGCGAGGAACCCAGAGGAGAAACAGGCTCGCGTGG
Organism: Pterocarya stenoptera; assembly: GCA_003123785.1. Lineage (NCBI taxonomy): Eukaryota > Viridiplantae > Streptophyta > Magnoliopsida > Fagales > Juglandaceae > Pterocarya > Pterocarya stenoptera. The sequence goes on along the minus strand of QEOT01122000.1, from coordinate 15,755 downwards.
GGGAAGAGGGACTGCCGTGAGGGGCTGGGTTCGGTTGGATGGTGCTCGCCGGCGTGAGGGGGAGCTGTCGTGGTGGCCGGTGAGGTCGCTGGTGGCGCACGGCGGCGCGGGGTTGAGGAGTGCGAATCCGTGAGAGAGGCAAGCTATTTCAGGTGGGGGAGAGAGAATCGTGGTGGCTGGGTCCGTCAGAGGTGGTCGCCGGTGGAAAGGGGAACTCGTGTGGTTGTGGCCGGCGATGAGTGGCGGCGCGCTGCTGTGGCTGAGAGGAGCCGAGAGAAACGCATGGGAGAGGTCCAGAGGAGGTGTCGGCTGGGGGAGAGGAAATGGCAGAACGGTAAATTGGAAATAGAAACAGGGGCAAAATCAGAAGAAGATAAGGGGCAAATGGAAATTTGACGATAAAAGCAGGGGTAAAATGAGAAAAAAATTTATTAAACGAAATACTGTTCCTAAGCCATTCGCATTTTATATATAAGTAGATATGGATGGTGGCAAATTTTTCATTCTCTTTTATTTTCCTTTAAATTAGTCTGATCGATTGTACATGCTTGCATGCATGCTGACAGATACATTTGTATATTCAAGGGTCAAAATGGTCAATGTCTAAATACGACGATAACATGCTACCTGAACCACGTGTTTAAAAGCACATAGTCTATCAACTAATTAATGTTGATCATATCATGCATATATGCATTGCATTGATTTTATACAACATGTTGGCCACCATTTGCAATGTATTCTGGCGTAGACTTTCGTCGCAGTGACCAATTTTGTCAGCGTTCGCAGTCACAAAAAAATAAAAAAGAAAAAAACCGATTGGAATTTCAAAGAGTAGAAGAAAGAATTTTTAGTCAACGGAGAATAAGCACTTGGATTTGGTAACTGTTTATCTATCTATTTATTGCATGTGCATTCAATTATTTTATAACTCCTGCCTAACTTTTCAGTTTGGTACGTGTAAACAAATTATTTATTATTATAATTATAAAAAATATATATATATATGAATTATGTTTTTTGTGCTAGTTAATATTAAATGCGTTTACATGATTAGTGTTGTATTCAACATGTCAATAAACAGGCTTGCTAGTAAATTTTTTCTTCCTAACGAGTGGTTTCTTCCTCAGTGTTTCCCCTAAGTAACTACTTTGCCATCTCCAGCACATCTCCATCGCAGCATACTGATAGGGGTTTCCGCCTCTTCTCTCGAAATATTCTTTAATGATATTAAAATCCTGACAAATAGCCCACGGTTGATTAACATTGCCACTCGCCTCCAGATCTTTCTAAAGGAGTTTCCGCTCTAATTGATTACATTTAGCATAAACAATAGTAACCATGAACACTTGGCCATTCTCCTCAACTTTCACAGTCACATACTGATTAGAACTTGTCACCCAACATAGTGATACTTTTGAGTTCCACAGTAACCAAATTTTGCCACCATACGCTTCATTTGCGAGGAAAGAATTATACGAAAACTTTCTCAAACAGCCAAGAATTCTGCCTTCTAGCAAGAAAGGTTCGCCAAGACTAAAATATTTGGCCTATAAAAATGATTTTTTTCAAATGCAATTGAGGCGTTCTGACTCCCCTTATATTTAACACCATCAATATCACATACTTCACGAGAGAAGGCTTTCAGAAGGAGTACATGAGATGAAAAACAAGAGGAGTACCTCGGGCTTGAGTGAACTGCCCAATTTTTTTCTCCTCAAAAGATTTCTTCAACAGGTAATAGAGGATCTCTTGCATAACAATAAACAGATAGGGCGAGAAATGATCACCTTGCCGCAAGCCACGTTCACCTTTGAAGAAACCCAAAGGAGTGTCATTCATCATAATAGAAAACGACGGCGAAGAAATACACATTTTAACCAAAGCACACACTTGAGCGGAAAAACCAAAAGCCTCCAAGACATGTAGCAGAAAACTACAATCCACTCTATCATAGGCCTTTAACATGTTCAACTTAATCAAAACATTACCCCCATTAGATTTTTTATAAATGGAGTGAACGAGTTCCTGAGTTAAACTGATGTTCTCAAAAATACTACGGCCAGGGATAAACACCCCTTGCTCATGAGAAATAGTGTTGGAAAGCAGATTCGTCATACGGATCACAAAAATCTTCGCACAAATCTTATAAAAAACCGAACAAAGACTAATTGGCCTAAATTTCTCAAACCCAGTAGGGTTCTCCACCTTAGGTATCAAAACAATAGGACGTAGTGAAGAACCTGGGAAGATGGTTTATGCGAAAAAACTCCTTAATGGCTTCCAGTAAATCCTCCTTAACTAAGTCCCAACAAAACCGAATGAAACAGAACCAAAACCGTCCAGACCAGGGCTACTCTCAATGGGTATACTAAAAAGGGCATCCATAATTTCTTCAAGGGAAGGCTCTTTATAGATGAGCAAATTGTCTTTTGTGAATGCTAGTCAGAGGTCTATCAATGTTTTGATACAAATTTTGAATTGTTATGAAGAATGGACAGGACAGGTTCTCAATAAGAAAAAAAATGCTATTTATTTCTGTAAACATATCCCTCTCTCTAGAAAATGCTCTGTTCTTCGCTTTACTGGTTTCTCTGAAGAGCAATTTCCTTTCAAATATTTGGGAGTACCTATTGTGGTTGGTAGACTAAATGCGTGTGATTTTGATGATCTCATTGGTAAGTTTAAAAAGAAAACTACAGGTTGGAAGATGAAATTGCTTTTTGTGGGTGGTAGAATTATCTTGTTGCGTCACAGTCTGTCTAGTATGACCACTCACCTTTTAGTTGTTTTACACATTCCTAATGTCGTGATTAAATCGCTGAATAGACTCCTGAGTTCCTTCTTTTGGAGAGAATCTGAAGGAAAAGGTAAAAGGAAATGGGTGGCCTAGACTAACATTTGTAGACCTACGGGAGAAGGCGGTTTGGGCATTCAGGATTTTGGGGACATCCACAGGGCCTTACATATGAAATTTGCTTAGCGCTTGATCTCTGGTAACTCTTTGTGGGCGGATTATTTTAGAAGCAAGTACGTTAGGGGCAATCATTTATCCCTACTGGAGTCTAATAAAGATACTAGGTTTTGAAAGTCTATTGTTAATTGTATCCCAGATGTTTTAGGTAACTCAAATTGGTTAGTGCGTAAGGGTAACATTTTTTTCTGGTACGACAACTGGGAGGAGGGTGGCCCCTTAAAAGATCAATATCCACAGACAGACTATCATTTGATTAAGATTAAAAAATGTCGACTTGAGAATGGGTGGGATACTTCGCATTTGGAGAGGTTAGTGGGCCCTCAAAAAGTTGAAGAGTTGTATACTTTTTTGGCTAAGCGTAAATATGGTCAAGATGTTCTTATTTGGAATAAGGATTATGATGGAAAGTTTACTACTAAAAGTGTTTGAGATTGTATTAGGATCCGGGCTTCTCCTTTACCTTCGGCCAATTGGATCTGGCATAGTAACATTTCCAAGAAAATCTCTATTATGATATGGAAAGCTACTAACAATTGTCTAAGTGTGGATGCCAAGATTAAAAGAGCTGGTATTCCTATGGCGTCCAAATATAATTGTTGCTCTTCAGGTCATATTAAGGATCTTAATCATGTGCTTTGTACAAGTGATGTTGCTATAAATATCTGGCGCCTGGCCTCGGTTCAGCTAGATGTGCATATGGTTTTATTTCGTACATGGCAGGAGCAAGTGAATTTTTGGTTTCATCGTATTGGAAATTCTACTCAAGTTCGGACTATCCTTGGTCTCCTCCCTTCCATTATTTCTTGGAAACTTTGGGACTAGCACTGTAAAGCCAGGTATGAAGGAAAATGTGAAAGTGTGAACTCAGTTTGACATGCTATTAAATTATGGATCCGTAGAATTATGTAGTTGACCAAAAAAATTAGGAAACTCCATACCATCGACATGGCTATTTTAAAGAGGTGGGATATCTCAGTTCTCTTACCTAAACCTAAGAAGGTATCGGTGATGAAATGGCTTCAGCCACAGTAGAATTGAGTGAAGCTTAATGCGAACGGTAACAATTTGGATAACCCAGGACAAGCAGGAGCTAGGGTGTTATTCATGATGATGGTGGAACATTCTGGGCGGCTTTTGCAGTATGCTTAGGCCATGGTTATAATAATATTGCTGAAATGAGAAGCTTGCTAGAATGAGTTAGAAGGTGCTGTCAACTTGGTTTTTATCATGTTCATATTGAGACATACTCTCAAATTCTTGTTAGATGGCTTACGAGGGGAGAATGTAACTTCTAGTATCTTGAGGATTTTTGGAAAGAGCTTCAGACTTGCCTGAAAGGTATGGTTCATAGAGTGAGTTATGTTTTTCGTGAATGAAATGTTGTAACTGACTTCTTAGCTAAACAGAGAGTTGAGGGGGTAAACATGGACTGGATTGAAAACAGAGATCCTTTGCCCAGTAAGTTAAGAGGTCTTTTTCGCATAAACAGAATGGATATTCCTTATTTGCAAATCTCGTAGTGATTTTTTGTTATATTGCATCTGTTTTCCTTTTTCTTTTTATTTTTCTCAATGTTAGTTGACTTTTTTCTGCAGGACTGTCTTTACCTTCTAAGTTTTTTAGGTGTGCTTTGTTGATAATTAACTTGTAATTCTATTAGATCTTTTGGATGTCTAGATTTTGGTCCTTTATGATTATCTGTAACCCCCAATTGTCTGCTTGTAACTACGATTTTCCTCCACTATAAGTAAAGGCTACCAATAAACTTGGGTACCGCCCTCTTCTTAAAAAAAAAAAAAAACTACTTTTGAGTATATATTTATACGAATGACGTGTAACAAAATCTTCCTTGGGCCATGCTCCTCAACGCCAAGCCCATGCCTGTTGCACCCGAAAGATAAGCCCAATCCCGCCTAAACAAGGGGAGCCACAAGGCCCATCATCGTTAGAACTACTTAAAAATTCAAGCATATGCATTGTCCTTCGATTTGAAAAAAACATTACTTGGTGTACAGACTACAGAGTCATAAAATTATCAAACGCATGACATAAACAAGGATCAACATGGTCTGATTCCTAGAGAATATACAATCACAGAAATACATATCAAAATTATCAAAGGAACTCAACATCCAAATATGATGTCTAAACAGGTAATCTACTTCTTTTTTCATTTTATGTTATATTGCTTTTTTTCTCTCTCTTTTTTTTGTCACTTCTTGGTGCTAGTTTCTGGGAAAGACTGAAACTCCTTTGATTTCTAAAAGAACAGGAACAACAACAGCATATATCTACTTGAAAGCTTTTGAAGCAGCATACAGAAAGTCCAAGAATCCTGTTCCCTTTAGAATACCTTTACCAGTCAAGAGTTCAAAATCTAACAATACCAGGAAGCCAATTACAGCTGCCTTCCCATTTATGATTTCGTTCTTTGTAGTGAAACCAAAACCCTTTTGATCTTCATCAACCACCATTCTAACCTAAAACATGTAACAGAGCAAACAAATCAGGAAAACAAAACCCAAAGTATTTACTGATGGCTTAATATCTTGCTTCCAAGGAGTCCAAAAGAGTTTTTAGTCAGACGAAGTGGCGGAAATTTAGTTACCTCGTCCACATTAACATCAGTTGCAGTTACACCAGGTTGAGCCTTCCCACTAAAGATGATCTCAGCAGATGCATCTGATTTCACACCTCCTATCATATTGATGTAAATGTTTTCTTCATCTATTTTCACAGGGTAAATGTAAAGCTTCCTTAAAGCAGGAGTGAGAGCTCTCAGCACTGGATTTTTTGGATACCATTCCTTAATTTCTCCTGTTTGGAGATCAAACGTGCTATCAGTTGTTGGACAAACTATACAACCATCCTGCAGGGGAAAAAAATAATATCAGTTTTTTTTTTTTTAAAAAAAAATTCTATTAGCCATGAGGTTTAGGTAAAATTTTCAGGTGGAAAGTAACCATTCAAACACTTATCAATACCATGAATGACAACTATAATAAATCTTAATATTAAATGGCTGTTCACATTTGTCAGTGAAAGATATCACACTCTCAACCCTCCTGTAAACAAGGTTGAGCAAATCAAGGTTTTAAGATTTCTCTCCGCTGGTGCGATTTTCAAGTTGTAATGAACATGCAACTTCTCCTTCAAAAGTAAAACATAATTTACCTATATCTCCATGTCAAGAAGAGGAGACAAGGGAAATGAGGCATTGACAAAACTATTTTACGAAATGAATGTCATCTACTTTTCATTGGATTTACATTGTTCACTATTCAAGAATTCTCATCTAGGCAGTCACCATCAAGCATACATTATTTTGAGTTAAGATTTCGCATCTTCTGTGTTTTAGCACAATGTATATTGTACCCGGAAGCCAAGACCCAAAATCTGGAAGAGATCAAATAGGTGTTTCCATCACTATACATCAATTAGGTTTATCAATGCCTACTGCATGCTCACATATATTTATATCTCCTATTGTTCCAATTACATGTGCTATTCATTTTCGTGGTGTCAACATCCTATCTCTAGAAATTCTGAAGAAGCAATTAGGCCAAATTCTCTGTAGTAGCCAGGAGTGACATTTCGACCATTGGCATCAAAGTTCAAGCTCCAGCTACAGGGGAGAAGCTCTCCTGCCAGAAATTTAAAAGACCATCTCTAAGACACCACGGAGTAGCTCAGCGGGACACTTTCGTCCAATAAAACAAGCAATTGTCTTATCTGAATTTGGGAACTATGGTTTCACATCAGAATTTAGATAATATTCACATAAAACTGGCATTGTACCATACTTCAATTCTCACGATTTTCACCTAAATACTATTGGAATGCGCGTGTGGAGTGAACAGTTGCTATAACGACAGTGGCCCCCCCAAAAAAAGTAAGATCAAAGAGGATTTCAAGGCTTCAAGCAGTAGTGGAGGGAAAAGAAAAACCTGGGTGAGCTTGGCATTAAGCAGGCCTTCGGTGTAGGCTCCTTCGGCAGGGGACCTGTTTTCAATAGCAAAAACCTCATTTTTATACCACAGCAGCAGTATGGTCTCGCCGTCCTGCAATATCACGCGTCGTTCTCCCCTAGGCAGCGCCCCAAGAGGCACCACCGGCACCCAGTTCTCTCCTCTGCCGTCGCCGGAGGCCGACGATTCTTCCGCCACCGATACCTCCGTGGCCTTACAAGTAGTAATTATCCGGGCGGTCGGAGCGGAAAAGTGGTGATTCCCGGATAGTTTAGAAGTAGAAGAGTGGCCGTAATTTGTAATCATGCGGTGGAGGAGGGCCAGCGGGAAAGGGCGGGCAGGGGGAAGAGAATAATTTCTTGGGAATGCGGGGGATAATGGTGAAGTGAGGTTGAAGGGTAAGGGTGGTGTGGCGGCCATGGAGTATTTTTTTGGTCAAGAGGAAAAGTGGTGAGAGGAGAAAGGAAAGAGTGTGAAGAGGAGAGGCGAGGGGAGAGAGAGAGAGAGAGAGAGAGAGAGAGAGAGAGAAGGAAGTGCATTGTCACAGTCCACAGGAAATGGATAATGAGGGAGAGACGGAGCCACGAAGGCCAGAGCAGGTGGACCTTTATGAACCATATTTAGATTATTAAAAAATTCAATTTGTAAACAAATTTTCCTTCATATTATCTATAAAATAGATGTTTCTCCCATCAATAATTACAACAAAAAAATTTAATCGGATCAAAATTTAATATATTTATAATGAGTCACCAATTATATAAAGCTCGTCAGATTTTTAAAATAAAATTTGTAATAAGTTTAGAATTTACCTCAATCTTTATTTATTTATTTTATCTTGTTTTAAACAACTTGTTTAATATAAAAGTTTTTTTTATAACTCGTTGATTTGCATGCACTTGCTATGTAATTAATGTATTCAAATTTATTTTGAACAGTCTTCAATTTCAGCTTGTATTTTCGACATTTATTTATTTAAATATATATTTATAATTTAATAGGAAAACTCCATCCAACTATTAATTAGAGAAAAAAAATTAAAAATTAAAAAATTATGTGTGGTTTGTGGTATGAAAATAATGAGTAGAATATTTCATTATTTAAATCCAAGAATAACTCAATGCCCAAACAAAGCACAAGCTGTTTCGTAATCAGTCTCATTACTATAAGAAAAATAGTCTTTTCCAGCACCAACAATAGCTGGAAATAACTCATAATATCATCGAAATTGATCTTTTTCAACGATTTTTACTATGTCAAATGATCGTCGCAATTGTTTACTCGATTATAAATTAAACTAGCAAACTTAAAAAATAGTCTAAATAAGTGATCATTTGCAACGATTTTTTTTGCTGGAAATAATGGAAAAATGCACTGCAACTGAGCTTCAAATTTCATAGTTAAATCGCTAGAAAAAAGTTATTTACAGCATTTTGTAACAGTCGTAAATACCATTATAATCGCCACAAATAGCATTGTATTTTTCCTTGTGTTTAAAATCGCCGCAAGATATTATAGCAACGACTTTTGTTTGCTGCGAATAGCTCCTCCACATTTTATTGCATTTTTATTTCATTATTAGCGGCGAATAAAATTCGCTGCTATAAATCATATGTAGCAAATATATTTTTGCCGGTAAAAATATTATATACTACCATATGCATTTTCCGACAAACTAAAAATCACCAGAATAAAAATTAATTCACGTATTAATTTTATATATATAGTATGAAATTATATATTCTTGTACGTATATACGTACTGATCTAGATGATCGATCATTACTGCCATATGGTACCATGCATGCACTGAGTTAGACGGGTTCATGAAGCATTATTTATTTTCATTAATCCGTATATAATCCCACTTTTTATTAGAAAATAATACATATATGATATATATATAAAAATTATTAAATAGAAGCTGCATGCTAGATGAATACACAAGATCATCAGCTTTGATAAAGTCTACGGCCAGCTCGATCTCACCAACTGATCAGCATCCACTCATACTACCTCTCCTTTCTTAATTTCATCCCTTGACTTTTTAAAAAAAAAAAATTATAATTATTGTTATTATTATTATTTATAATGCATGGAAATATATACATATATAGTCTGGATGAAACGTAAGTTGGATCGATCGATCGGTGGCCGGAATTCTTCCTTAGTTACCAATATTAGGCAATATATAATATATGTGCTGAATTAATATTAAGAAAAAGTCAAGCTGGTCGCGGCACTATAAGAAAATTGAATTTTTGAGATCATTAATTGCGGTAAAAATATTATTTATGATCAAAACAGATTCATTTTAATTGTAAATAGTCATTTCGTTGAAATTAACTGACTGTAAATAAACAGTTTTCTTGTAGTGTAGGTCTTCTAGTGATCTTGATCGGGTTATGTGGATCAATCACATGATTAGTTGTCATATATGATTGTTTAATATTTATCAGTAAGTTACAATTAGCTGGAAAATTCTTTTGTTTATTAATATTTAATTTTCACAACATGCATACATAAACCAGAAAATACGTAATGCATATATATATATATATTAAACGCGGCTTGCCAGTTCGAACCCCATTAATTCCCACCCCCAATATACTCGTATATATATAATTATACCCTCCCTTTCATAATACTATATATACTACTATACGATCGAATACCAATATTCTCTTTTAGCATTCTTCACAATTAGCAGCTAGCCCTATCTCTTTCACAGCCATGGCAGGGCCCAACTGTGGCTCCATCCTTCCCTCTTGGCGACGTTGCAGCTTCTGCTGCGTTTTCACTGTCCTCTTCGTCTCCTTCCTTGTCTGCTTTTTTGCCACGTTCATTTTCTGGCTCAGCTTCAGCCCCAACGCAGTCAAGTTTTATGCTACTGAAGCTACTCTCGCACACTTCAACTTCACCACCAACTCCTCCCTCAATTTCAACCTTACCCTCACCATGGTCGTCAGAAACCCCAACAAGAAGATCAGCATATATAAGCTACGACCACGTCAAAGCCTTTGCTAATTACAAAAAAAATTTATTCGACACCGTTGTTCTGCCACCATTTCGCCAAGGACACAAGAACACGACTATCTTGCCGTTGGTGTTCGAAGGACAGGAATTGGTTTTTCTAGGCACTCGAGAGCTTTCCAAGCTTAATACAGAGAAGGGTGCCGGGGTCTACGGTATTGATGTCTATTTCGAATTTCGAATAGGTCCCAAGTTCGGAAAGTTTAAGACTGGACATTCCAGCACATGGTCAAGTGTGGGTTAAAGGTTCCTTTGAGCTCTACTGGCCAATCTGCAGGAGGTTTTAAGAGAATCAAGTGCAGTGGTGGTAGTTTCTTTAAATACAGGGACGACGATGGCTGGGTTTTCTCTTTTGGGGGATAGCTAGCTAGCAGCTAGCTTGGGTCCTCTCTCTCTCTCTCTCTCGATTTATGATGAAGTGAAAATTAAGGTGATATTAACCATTGGAGGTTCCAGATCATGATCATATGCAGATATGCATGGACTAATGAAAAGTATCTTGTAATTAATAAGCTGTACTTCCTTAACCATATATAATAAAACAACTAAATTAGCCTTTTTCGTTTAGAAATATAATTTACGTACGTACGAACATGTTGTGGGCCGGGTAACTAGTTTATTGTGTTTAATTAATCAGGTACCTTGTGTAAATTTATAAATACCACGAAAATACACCTTGCGTGATCTTATAAGATATATGCATGCGCTAATTATTTTCATTCAATTTGGAATTGAGTAACAAGAGGAATATCTAGGTAATTGTGATGCATTTTGTTCCTAAATATTTAAATTCGAAATGTATAGTCAACCCGCGTGAATTACGTCACTGTTAAGCAAAGACTTCCTAAATTAATAATAAAGATTGTTGCAACTTCTTGTTTGCATGGTACATTTGCCAGAAAAGAATCTTAACTTGAAATGATTCTCTGAATTAATCTGCCAAGAAAAAAAATCAATCTCTATCTCGTCATGTTGTTCCGTGTGTTTCGCGTTACAGTAGTACTTATATATGTATATATATACCATATTCAAGCTTTCTCCCATCAAACTGAAACTGGAAGGATCTTAAGCCTGAACCTCATTATTTATTTAGTTTTCATCGTTTATTTTTTTCTCACTATTTATCTCCAGATTCTGTGTTTTCCTTTTTTAGGTTTCTCAAAATGTATAAAGTAGATCTAAAATAAGAAGTAGTTGTCCATTTAAATTAGTATTTCACCATTAAAGGAAACCTCATTTCTTAGATATTATTTAGGGATTAACATTACAAGAAATGTTGTCTTTCCCGCCAAAGAGAATCGCCGAAAATAACCCACAAAATCGCTGAAAATAATTTTTCTCAGCGATTTTTACTGCGCCAAATGTTTGTTGCAATTGTTTACTTAATTATAAGTTAAACCAACGAACTGGAAAAACCGCCACAATAAGTCATCATTTGCAGTGATTTTTTTCGCTGCAAATACTAAAAAAATGAACCGTAAATGAGCTTCAAAACTCAGTTGTAAATCGCTGAAAAAAATTATTTGCAACATTTTTTGACCGTCGCAAATACCATTAAATCATAGACGTAGGGGTGATACCTGCATATGTGGGGTCGGGATCGCCCCTTCCCCACACCCCACACCCAGGAAGCGGGGGCGGGGCCCCCCGCCCAAGTGCCGTGGGGCGAACATCCCATCTGCCCTGCCCCCAGCCCACTTCAAGGGTACTAATGCCCCATTGTTAATTAAAATTTATATATATAACAATACTTAAAAAACTGATAACATAAAAAAATATGTTATCAGTTTTTAAATTTGTTAGACTTGTTTATAAGATTGTAATGCATTGACCTTTTAGGCCAACTTTTATATAGGAGGTCAATGCAATACAAGAGTCTTACTTGAGCAATATAAGACTTAATAGTACAATTTTGTGAACAAGTCTAAGGGCTTGTTTGGGGAGTGATATGAGATGATAATTTTATGAATAGTCATAAGATAATTTGTGAATAATAGTGAAATAGTTTAAATTAAGTATTTTTTGAGTTTTAGGAAAGGATAGAGAAGAAGTTGAATAAAAAATAATATACATTTAAAATATTGTTAGAATATAATTTTATTATGAGATCCTACAATTGTGCATTTTTACCTATTATTATTGGCCTTTTATTTTATATAATTGTATTGTTGGTAGCAGTTTCTTTTGTGTTAGCATTATTGATAAAAATTACTTTTATGTTTTATTTTATCTTCTTTCTATTCTTTTTGAAGTTGGGCTTTTGGTGTAGTGATTTATAGTGTTGTGTTTTGGGGTAATTTATGTGATTTGGGTCAAGGGAAAGTGAAATTTGGGCCCAGCTCGTGTGAAGTCAAGTCCAACCCCTTCCTCCAATCCGAAATGGCGCCGTTTTGAAGAGAAACCCTAGGGTTTCATTTGTTTTCCCTTGCACCGCACATCTTCTTCCTTCTTTCTTCTTCTTCCTCTTGTTGCCGACGCCGCCCCTCTCCTCCAATCAAATCATGGCCATGCATTTTCCTCTCTCTCTTCATCGGCCACCACCTCCTTCCCCACCTCGAGCATCCATGGCCGTTTTTTTTTTCCCTCATTGCCACCGCTCCACACGTCCAAACGCCGCACCACATCTCCACCACGGCTTGCACCACCAGCTTTTCCTCCTTTACCCATGAGCCACACAGCCATTTTGCAATCATCCCATCCACCAATCACATTGGAGCTTCAATGGTCGAATCTCCCATTTCGGTCTATAAATAGGACCGAGTTTCACATCTTAAACAATCCCTCAATCAATCCTCCTCCCTCTCTAAACAAGCTATAATCGTTCTCCCAACTTTTGATCATTTTCCCGTAGCCTTTAAGGCCATCTTTGCCGTGGGCCGTTGTGAGCTCCGCTGTGTGCTCTGTCACGCCCCACCATAGTAAAAACTTTCTACTAACCACTTGCACTAAGATCCAAAATTTCCTTGTGAAAAAACCCACCAAAACCGTCACTGCGCCGCCACCTTTGCCTACACCCCCGCGCGCGTGATCTTCTAGAAATTATCCAATTGCGTTATAAGTAATTCTCCCGACCCATGAGTTTAGAACAACATTACTAGTATTAACGTTGTTTACAGCTTGGTTGGTTTGAGACAGGCCTTGGGCCCGCTGAAATGTTGGGATTAAAATATAGTTGTGGTTGATTTTGGGCCTTGGGCCGAATTGGATGATGGGATTACGCATATAGTTGATTTGTGAAACTATTTATTTGTGATTTGTTAATGTTATATAATGAGTGATCTACCATGTCATCCAATATCTGTATGTCATGCATATTTATCGTTATATATTTAATTGTGTTATGATGTCATGTTGCCTGTTTGGAAATTGGGGCGAATTGTACTATAACATGTGGAAACGTGTATATCACGACTCCAATCCAAGATGAGGTATTATCTCGGTGGAGTTCTTTTGATCATTCGAGAGCGTAATAAACTAATGTGACGTCTCCTAAGTTGTCACAAGGCGACAACGGATTTGGGTGAGACGGTAACGCTCTCGTACTGACTCTGTGGCCTCTCGTTGGCAGGGCTAGATGATGCCTGGTCATGTACGCACCGAGCGCAGAGCTGAGCATCACTCGTTACGAAGTCACATGCACGAACGTTATCTGTGGTGTGACGATGAGAGCCAGGGTATGCGGATGGTCCATAGAGGAGACTATGATGCATGCATAATAAAATAAATAGATATGTTTGAGCCAATGGGGTTTTTGGTGTGAGCAATTAAATATGTGTTTTTGGAAAAAGTTATCGATTTGTTCATCTATGTTTTACTGTATGGATATGGATGTGTTGCTTGTATTAATGTGTATTAAATCTCTTGAATATTGTTTGGTTGATTACTTGCTGAGATGACATAATCTCATTGTGATGTATTATCCTACAGTTCCGTCCTATGGAACTGTAGACTTTGACACAAAGAATGAGTATGAGCCTGAGGGACTGGCTCCGCCAGAGGCATGACTTGATGAAGGACATGGGATTTGTCATGTCGAATGACTGTATAATTCTCATAGAGGATATTTGTTATATTGTTTCTAAACTTTCTTGTACTTAATAAGAATGCATTTTTCATTTTTCTATTGCAACTATTATATTATGCACTTATTGCATGTTATACACACTCTGAGCACTTGTCATTGGGGTGCATGATTCATGTAGTCATCATCTCGGTATCACGAACTCTACTAAAATAACAGGTAGGGGTCGAGGGTGCCACATTTATAATATTATTTTTGTTTGGAAATTTCAAAATGTTGAATTATTTTTATTGTGTTTGAAAGTTTGAAAAAGTCTTTTTTTTTTTTTTTCAATAAAAAGTAAGTTTCATTAAAATGAATGAGAATAGGTATAGCTCATGTACACAGGGAGTATATAATAGAAAACACCTAAATACATTCTCAAAATACTAAATTAGAGACAAGAACTCATGTACACTATTTCCATTAAGAACGATGGCTGAAAACCATAGGAGTAAAGTGTTTATGAAAAAATTCTGAAGCTCCGTCATTGTGCGCTCCTTATCTTCAAAGCACTGTGCATTCCTTTCCATTCAAATACACCATATGATGCATAACAGAATCATCTTCCAAGCTACTGCAACCTGAGAACAACCTTGTATACCCTTCCAACAAGCAAGCAGGTCAGCCACTTTTGCCGGCATAACCCATGCGACATCCACTCTATTAAATACCCCATTCCACAGCTCTCTCGTCACCTTATAATGCAATAATAAATGGTCTACTGAGTCTCCATTTTTTGCATAAACAATACCAATCCATCACGATAAGGCCCCTTTTCCTTAAATTGTCTATTAATTTGACAATTTTGTATTTGAATTATGTTTGAAATGAGATGGAATAAGATGAAATGATATGTGAATATAATTTTAAGATGAATTCTATTTCCAAACAAGCCTTAAAACTCTCGTGAACGAATCTAACAAATTGTAATATATATTTATAAATATATATAATTTATAAATAATAAATATATATTTATGTATATAAATATATAAGTGGGTGGCGGGGCCACCCATCTGCCAGATGCGATCGGGGGGCCCGCCCTGCCCATGCTGAGGCGGGACGGAGCCCCACTCCCCACCCCTACATACACGTGCACAAATCCAATGCTTTGAGAAAAAAAAACGACGCCGTCATGCAGGTCTTCCTGTTTTCATGTTCTTTTGCCAAAAATAAGACAGAAAAAAGGGGAATAAAGTTTATATACTGCACGCTACACAGTTGTAACGATAATACGTACAGGAGGAGGCAAGACTGAAAGCTGAGAGAAAAGAAAAGAAAAGAGATACAGCACTGTTATGATACATAAGGCTCGCTATAATCTTGTGGTTTAAAAGCACAAAGAATACATACAGTACGTATTCGTGTTTGAGAGTTTGCTATCTCTAAAATGAAAGTAAGGCTTTATAACCTTAAGATCCCTCAGCTTTTGACTCCTCCCTTAAAAGAGGATGAAAGAATTCTAAAGAGCCCATCTGGATTATCTGTATGTACCTGTTAACGTACAAGTAGTGTGATCAGTACCAAGAACACCTTATCCTTTTATATGTTTTGTTATCTACTCATTTTGATTGGTTAGTCACTCACACCTGGTGGTTTCTGAAACTATCACTACATATATCTATTCTTTTTTTGATAAGTAATAATGTATTCAAGAAATAGGCATAAGCCCAAGTACACAGGACGTATACAAAGGAAACATCTACAACTTCCAC
>QEOT01121999.1:0-20392 GCA_003123785.1 Pterocarya stenoptera | reverse complement strand
AACCTTTCTTTTTGCCGTATAGTAGATCTCAAAAGGGTTTTCTAAGTTTATGCTCTTGTGAAGATTAACGCCAAATTGTGTTTTTTTCTAACTCAATTTTTTTTTTTGTCGTTTGTGATGTGAACCAGTGTGTTGTCAATATGGCATAGAGGATTTTCTGTTTCCAAGGCCGATTACGAATGTTGGTGATGTTGATCGTTTTACTAGGAGCAAACCATTTACTGTCTCTCAAAACAAAAATGTTAAATTTATGTTAGTTGATTTGACAAACTTTAATAACTTTGAGATATGATAGTCTTTTAAATAGTGTGACTAGTACATATGTTTCATTATCGGAAGTATTTTAGGGTGGGGGGCTAAAAGAAGCATGATGCCAATAATTCAATTAGTGTGCAAGTAATTATTTGATCATTTGTGGGTGTTGTACCCCCCATAATGAATTTACAAATGATAACCATATTCATAATTCCTACCTTGTTTCACCACGATTGTTCGTTGCTGTTGGGTGAGTCGGACATGAATAGTTACTTCACAAGCAGAGGCTGGACCAGATGCATTCAAATTAGTTCGTAATTCATCTTATCTAATTATTATAATTTTTTCAAATTTCAATACAAAATAAAATAAATAATTTAATTTTTTGAAATTTTAAAATAAAAATAATATTAAAAAATATATTCTAATAATATTTTATTTAATTTTTTATTTTTAATTTTAACTCATGTCATCTGTAAAAACAAACGGGACTAATTAATACAATCATAATCGGAATTCAATTTCTCATAACAGTTGTGTACTTATTGCCACTACTCTACGAGACCGAACCCACCAAGTTGCACGTTTGATGGAGAGCTAAACGCATTAATTGAGTGATTTCGTTTTCACCCCTAATTTCATATTGAAATAATAAGTTGATTTAGGAACATCACTTCTATCAGGGATTTAGGTTCTTAAGAGTTCAATCAAAAGGTCAAGAGCCGGAGAGAGATGGGTACATAAAGAGAACTCTAGTATCTACATTATTTATAGTTATTCGGGTGAATTTTTTTGACAGTATTAAATGTTCAATAAATATTATAAAACTAATTTTATGTGTTTATCACTCTCACTCTAACTCTTTGGGAGCTTAATTATGCCAGCCATGTTGACATTTTCAGTCACTAGATTCATATCGTGCGTAAAACTTCACACTCTAAGATCTCAGGATTTAAAAATGAACCATAGACCAGATTTAAGAACAACCAAACAAACAATAGCTCCTTCTAGAAAAGAGAGTGGCTGGTCCGCCGCCTAGAAGCAACTGCCAGTGAGCTAGCCATGTGGTGGCAGTGTCAGTGCACGGGCCATGCAAGAGGTGGAGATCTCCCCATGCCATCTTGCAGCCTTCCCGGTAGAGGCAAGATCAAGATGCAATGAATGTACGTAGCACTCTTATTATTGGTATAATATTAATTTCATTTCCCTTCTTAGTAGGCACAGAAACTTCACCACCAAGTCAGTTCAGGCATGTTGTAAGGGTACTGCCTCTTTTTTATTATTTTATTGTTTTTTTTTTCAATACCAGATTTTTTTTATTTTTAAAAAATAATATTTGCAGTTATGAAATACGCAAGCGCTGTACAATTATTATTTTTTAATACGAAATCTACATAAAAATAGTTATTTTTTAATAGTAAACTTCACTCTTTTTCAAAACGATTATGTAGCATTTACTCACTATACATAGCATTATTATTTTTTTTTATATCATTATACGTCTGTTGCTATTATTATTTTTTTGTTAAATTCACTTGCAAGTCATCTCTCACGTCTGTACCTTGCATCGCTGTTGCATGCACCCTACTTTCGGTCAACTTTTAAAACTTTTTCAGTATTTCAAAATTTATAAAAAAAAAAAAAAAATAGCACAAATAAAGAGCATAGAGTACCCACTAACCAACAAAAAAAAAAAAAAAAAGAGAGTATCCACTAACCAATCTACAGAGCATTGGTACTCCTACTCCACTCCATAATTCTTAAACCTTTAAAAAATATACATGTATATATTAAAAATATGTGAACTCCTTAGTGACGTTGTCAACGATGTCAAGGGCTTCTATGGAAATAATCTCATCTGTTTTCTTTTTTTAATATAATTTAAATATAAAAATTTTAAATTAATTATTACAATTTTATTAATCTATGAAATAAAAAATAAAAAACAATTTAATCTTTTTAAATTTCTAAATAAAAATAATATTATAAAATAATATTTTAACTTTATAATATTTTTTATTCAACTATTTTTCTCTCATTTTTCAAAATTCAAAAAATAATCAACTATCTCATTATTATTTATAAACTATTTTATAACTATTAACAAAATTCTCGTCTCATCTCAATCTTCTACTGAGCCCATGTACTACTGTTTTATATAAGAAGTGGGTAGGATCTTAATTCATGGGGAATGGCGGCCATATCTAAAATAGATCATATCCGATAGATCTAATATTTGATAAACAATAAAAGTGAAAGTCATTATATATATGAGGTACTACAGGTTGCTCTTTTGATATATATTAGCATTATTATTAATTAAAAGTAAAAAAAAAAAAAAATCTCTACAAAAAGGCGATCCTAACCTAAATGGGTACTATATACTCTCAAGTACCTTAACGAAGTGTGGTGGATGCGATTTACATTTAAATACTAATAAATATGATTATTAATTAATTTTATGAGTAATGACCACTTAGAAATTAATTAATAAATAAATGTATATGCCAACAAATTTTATTTATTTATTTTTTTTTTGCAGCTACGTACGTACGTTTCACCTTAAATTGATGATGGATCGGTTTAAATTAAGGGGGGGTTTTGTGTTTGCTTAGTTGCAACAAACATGCGTACAGGTATTGAGTGGCTCAGAAGCTACTGAATCTCCCCATCTCTCTCTATCTCTAAGTTGGCGTACAAAGAGAGTATTAATCAAAAAGAGTATATTAATACTAATTTTTCCACACTTCCATTAATTAAAAACTAATTATATATATATATATTTATATGCTTGTCTTGTGTTGAAGGAAGAGATCGATCGAGGTGGCTGGCCTAGCCAGAAGGGTTAGAAATTAAGAAAATGAGGAGGAGAGGAACCCATGACTAAAGAGTAGTATAGTACCCCTAGCTAGCTAATTAGAGATCCTTTGCTTCCCAAAATCATTACTTATTGTTAATTTTTGGATCTTGTAACGTGCCGGACACAACTCCATCCTGACGCTAATAATACTTTGATGTTGATCACGCCAAGAACTTGCATGCATGCCCTCCTTAACCCGCCCACTCCCCAACCCCATTGACTCACTACCTTAAAATATGACCCACAAACCGCCAATAATATGCATGCATCATGCCACGGTCATGTGTTTAATTGGTTATAAATCAAATGTATTAAAAAAAATAAAAATTTATAGGGGACCCAATTACATGTATTTGCATGAGGATCAAGTGCTACTTATATATATATGTTAGGTAAAATGGAATTTTCTACATTGATTATATTTTAAAAGTAAAGTATGAGGTAAACATAAATCGAATGAATTAAACGTATCACCTATAGTTTAGTATTGCTACGATTTTAACTGGTATACTAAAGTCATGCATGATAATACATAACGTCAATGTGAAATAATGAAATTCGTATCTTTTTCTGCCTTTTGACTAATATTATAAAGAAAATCTATAAATTAATTATTGTTTACTTTTACACTCTACACCTATAATTTTTTTTTTATAAGATGTGAGGTGTGAGGTAGTGAATTGTGACTAATAAAAAGAATATTTCATTTTTCTAAATGGAAGCTAATTTTCTCTAAGCAAATTCATTAAACTTCAACTCAGCAGCTAGCGTACGTTGAAAATTGTGCTTAATGTTGCCAAAAAACTGTTGAATATTTTGGCGGGGTTCCTATTTTTCTACTAATTGAGCGATCATCTTTTTTTTTTTTCCCCTCCTTACCGTCTTTTATGTTGAAAAAGCGAACTTTCATTTATCATGTAGTTAAGGTGGTAAACAGTTAAGTGAATAGCACTATTTCTTCATTTCACATAAATGCAGGAGGCCACATGATCTACAAGAACCTGCAATTTTTAGTGGCTTTGTTTTGCATTTTCTCGAATACTTTTATTGTCATGTCAATCATCGGCACACTCTCACTCATATTATATATACAGTCCAATCAAATGAACCTCAATTGATTAGATCATATCTTGTTATCTAAGAGGTGACAGTACAATAACTCGTGAAATTATTAATTAGATTGGATGGGTGGGTCAACAGCACGTACATGAACTGTATAATTAGATAAACTGCTATATATTAATATAATTACAGTGATCAGAATTAAGTCGATAATCCCAGATTGTCAGTTTTTTTCCCCTTAAATCCAAGAAATTATAGAATTAATTCTGCGGATGCTATTTTTTTTTTTTAAACAATTTGCTCCAAAAATGCCAGTTTTAAAAATAAATTTGCTTTAGCAGCACTTATATTTTACATTGTTAAATATTAAAAAAAAAAAAAGAAAAAGAAAAACTGAGACCGAAAGGAAAGGCATGGAGCAGCGCAGATTCCGGGGTTCGAAGCTTGCACTCCAATCATCTCTATTTCTTGCTTGCATGCTTGCCTTCACATCTCCACCCCTCATACCTGCAGCCTGCTGGCAATATGTCCCACTGAGATCATTCACTCACTCTCCATATATCCCTCTAAAAATAGGTATATCTCTCTGTGATTTGCACCATCTTTTCTTTGTATTAGACGTGCGAATAAGTTATAAACTCATGATCTAGGACTGTTACTGACATGTGTCTTTAATATATATTACTTCTGTTATTCTCAGGTTCCAACCAAAAACAAAAACACACTGATCTCCTGGCTTCGAGTTCTGGGAGCTGTTTGTTTGTTTGTTTGTTTTTTTGAATGTTTGCTCTGTTTAGGACGGACAAAATTAAAAAAGGCTGGCTAGCTCGTGGAAAGTTAACCTCACGTTAGAAATTGGCAGCATGTGCAACTCTATCTATCTCAAAACTTGGTTTATCTTCATTAGTACGCGGGTAACTAGTGACTACGTACGTGATTAATGAATAATTAATTAATGGCATTATATTATATAATTAGGAGCTAGACTGATCATGATCTATAGGAAGGGTGCCCCAAAACCAGCTTGTTGTGGGGTGGAATTATTATTTTTTTAAGGACAATTAAATTATATTATATGGTGCAAAGTAAGCTTAATTAATTAGGTGGGGGTTGTTTTCAAATGGTGAAGTGCGTTGGCGAAGTGTGAGAAAGAGAGTGTGAGACGGAGTATTATACCTTTAGGCTTTTAACTAATTACAACCTCTCCCATCCAAACTGTCTCTCCCATTAGCTAATTTTAGCTACTTTTAGTTGAACTTGTTCGTTCCATTTCGATTTTGTGTAAATCTCTCTCCCTTTCACTCCAATTCCAAAGTTTCCACCTCCAATTAATTAGACTTTCTAGTATAAAAATATACACACATATACGAAATATCACAGCTTCTAGAGGCCACAAACCCAAGAAAGATTACGAGTCTTTAATTCGCTGTTACTCTTAATTAATTCTATCCATGGCTGCCCTTCTCACTCCCAAACCTTCCTTCACTATATAACATTAATATTATTATATATATTATTATACATACATACACAGCCCAGCCAGTACTCTCTCTTATTCCCTCTTGCTTCCTCCGTACCTCCAAAACCTCTCTTTCCTCCTCTCTTTGAGGTTAGCTCTCTCTTCTCTTCGTGGTTGTGGAGGAGCATGGAGGCTGCTCAAGAGGAAGCCATCCTGAGGTCTAAGGAGAATAATACCCACGTCGTGATCAAAGGGAAGCGCACCAAGCGCCAAAGGCCTCAATCCCCTATTCCCTTTCCCACGGTCACTGACAATTCACCCAGTCATGTAGACGCAGATGGAGAAGGATGCAGCGGCGGAGGCGGAGGAGGCGGCGGTTGCGATGGTGGTGATCAAAGTAATGATATCGCTAATGACAATACGACCAGCTTCTCTCCTGCCACTTCGGCTGAAATACTACAAGAGAGCACCGAGGAAGAAGAGGACATGGCCAATTGCCTTATCCTTCTTGCTCAAGGCCAATCCCGGGAGTCCCCGAAACAAGTCGAAGAAGATCACGCTGATGGAGGTGGCGGTGTTTATAAGTTTAACAGTCGAAGATTCTTAGAGGCGGCAGCCACCGGCACGGGCAAGGCCGGGTATTATGTTTACCAGTGCAAGACTTGTAACAGGACCTTCCCTTCCTTCCAAGCGCTAGGTGGGCACAGGGCTAGTCACAAGAAGCCTAAGGCCGCCATGTCCGCCGAGGAAAAGTCATCGAAGCAATTCTTGTTATCCTCAGATGAAGAAGAAACACAGTTCAAGAAGAATGATCATCTCTCTTCTATATCTTTCCAATCCAGTAGTAGAGGTTTGTGCGGTAATAACAGGTCTAACAAGGTTCACGAGTGCTCGATTTGCGGGGCGGAATTCACGTCCGGGCAGGCCTTAGGTGGCCATATGAGACGGCACAGGGCACCTATTATTGGTAACAAATTCAATAGCACTTTGACCTTGACTCCTCCACCAATGGCGCCCTTGGACCCAGATCAGGAACCCAAGAAGCCAAGACGTACGGTGCTATCGTTGAATTTGGATCTCAACCTTCCGGCCGCCCCAGAAGATGATCACCGGGAACCCAAATTCCCATTTGCAACAAAGCAGCAGCAGCAACAACAACAACAAAAACAGCAGCAACCACCTCTTGTCTTCTCCGCCAGGACTTTGGTGGACTGTCACTACTAAAAAGGGTCAGACTTTTTAATTGTTTCACCGTTTATCTTCCACAAAATTGACCTCGAAGCTAATTTGAGGCGAATTGCCTTAGTTGTTTTTCTTTTTATCCTTTGCTCCTGATATTTACCATTCATCAGAAACCATAAGATTCTTTCAATTATTTTTTTGTCTTAGGCAATTGTTTCATGGACAAGTTAAAATTCTTCGTTTCAGATCAGCAAAGCTGTGTTCTGAAAGGACTGTAATTCATGAAAAGTGCATGATCGGCGCCTTTTTCCTCTTCTTTTGATTGGTTTTTTTCTCTTTTTCAGTGGGAAGGAATGTGATAAACACTTTTAGAGAACGAAAAAAATTAAAAGGTGTTCGGTTTGGGTGTCAACACTCACCACCTCAACCAACAAGTCATGGTTTAGGTTTCATTGTTTCAATTACAAGAAAGCCTCTCTCTCTCTGTGTGGCATCACATATATTAGCCAGTGACAAGAATAGAATAAAAGGAAGAGAAAGCCAGTAAGTAACTGCAATTCCCACATGAATCCACTTATTGCCCTTTCCTTTTTTCTCTTTCCATAACAAAGTGATACTAAAGAAATGCTCCTTTTTTTTAAAAAAAAAAGAAATGCTCTTATCTACCTATTTTTGTTCTTTTCTTTGTTTGGTCCACCTCTCTGTTAGTTAACACCCTACTCATTTACACCTAAGCAACCCTCTGCTGTCATCCAGACCCACAAACTTTTAAATTTCTCCCATGGCTTCTGGATCTTCCCATGCCACTTGATTCAACTACTGACTTTTAGAGTACGTGAAGTTAGGTTAAATCAAATCATTTTTAATGAAGTAAGTGGGATTTCAAGTGTTGTTTTGAAACTAAGCTACGATCAGATATGCCGATGAGTAGAAAAACTATACGGCCTTGTTTACATCAGAACTTATCTTAATTCATCTCATCTTATTATTACAATTTTTTTAAATTTTTACACAAAATATAAAAATTTAACTTTTTTAAATTTTAAAATAATAATAATATTAAAAATAATATTCTAATAATATTTTATTCAACTTATCTAAAACAATCTAAACGTTAGAAGGGCAACTAAGTTGGGCAGAGGGACCAGCGTGGTTCACATTTAACAGGTACAGATGATGCTAATTTGTACGGATAGAATTTGTTGTAAGAGCATTTAGCACAAACCAGGGAATAATATGTCTTTCATGAGATAAGTAATACTCTCGTCCCTGCTTTGTGGCATTGCTAATCCTCATTATCAGCTAATTTAGCTCATGTTCTTGAGTAAGTTTAGGGAGTAATGGTACGTACAGTCGTAGAGTGCGCAAGTATCATGCAATCATTTTAAAAAATAGTATGATCTATTATTAAAAAATTAGTTTTTTTTATGTGAGTTTCGTATTTATTCACTTTTTTCAAATGGAGTATGCGGCGCTTGCATATTCCACGATTACAAATATCAAGTTTAGGTGTCTGTCTACCTCCCGAGAGAGAGAGAGAGAGAGAGAGAGAGAGGCAATTTGAGAGGTTACCAATGACTGTGCCCTGTTGAGCAGTGTGCTAATTTGGGAGTTTGGCCTATTCATTGAGATAAAAAGAAAATGCAAACTTGTGAGGTTACAGATGAAAGTGCCAAGTTAGGCAATCATGATGGTAGTGTACATAAGGGTACATTAATTTCTTTGTAATCCAATACCATACGCTTAAATTATGAGAAGAATGTATGGAAAGGTTGATGAGTATACTAATTAACCCTGCAAGATTTGACTTATTATGACGACAGTATGTCCTTGTTCTAGCTATTATTTTTGGCATTCTCCATAGTTGGTTCCAACATGTTCTCCCAAAAAACTAGAATCTCGCAAAGAAATGCCTCAATTCCTACAACTGTAAACTTCTGCTTTTTCTTTTCCTGTACAAGTTACCAAATTGGGAAAACTAGAGAAGTGACAGATCTGGACACGCAGATGCACAGAACCCAAAAGAAAAATGAAAAAGAAAAAATATTATCATATTTTCGAGACGTCTTTTTGGAAGATTTCTAAAAAGGCGATAGTATTCTAATTTTATTAATATTTTCGACTTTTCAAAACATTATAATATATGTTAGGAGACAAACTTGGATCCACTTTTTCATATATATATATATATGTATGTATTAAAAAGCATTAATTTGATCGATCAAACTCTAATATTAGATGTTATATATTTGTAACAATTATCCAACATGCATGCATGGGCTATGACATCTCACACTGTTTGAATTAGCTAATTCCCAGAGTTTGTAATGTGCAAGTGAGGTTAATTGGTTGCCTAAACAATCTCATATATAGCACATTAACAGTACTACTACTACAAGCAAACTCGATTCTTAATTACTCAGATTTCCCCTCATAATTAATTAACTGCGTGGAGGAATTGCGTGAAAGATGAAATTCCGTAAGCACCACGTACGTACGATTAATATATATCGAGCATATCAAAATTAAGGTGGAAATTGTTAAGATCAGGGATATCCCTCTTATAAACATTATTAATCAAGGCAATCAGGGCAACGCATTGCATGTTGTTCACGCCTCCATAACGTACATGATCATGTATTCGTTTTGGCGTGTTTAATCAAGTTTAGTATATATACCATTCCCGACAACGACACGATCGATGTTACGAAATTTTAGACTCTTACGTATTCTATCAGCAGTTTGATTCGAAGGTGAAATTTGGAATATTATTTTTTGCCATTTATTTTTGGTCAAGTCTTAATTAATTCCCATATCCAAAACCCCAAATTAATGTTTTAAGCCATAATTAAAAAAGAATAATAATTTTACTAACAATTTTATGAATCTCCAACTTTGAAATTTTAATGTTATTTTTTATTATAAATTTTATTATTTTTAATCATATTTATTGATGTGATGTATTTAAATAGCTACTATGTATATAAAGTTATTTAAATTGTGTCTCGTAAGCACACGCTGGTGATTAAAAGCAACAAATATTTTACCTAGTTTGTTTTCGGAGATAAGATAAGATAAGATAAAATAAGTTAAGATTAAAGTTAAAAAATTAAATAAAGTATTGTTATAATATATTTTTTAATATTATTTTTATTTTAGAATTTAAAAAAGTTAAATTTTTTAGTTTATTTTGTATTGAGATTTGAGAAAGTTGTAATGATTAGATGATATGATATGAGATAGATTTGAAAAATTTGAATTGTTTATTTTATTTTGTATTGAAATTTGAAAAAGTTGTAATGATAAGATGAGATGAGATATTTCCTGAAAACAAACTAGGCCGAAGATAAAAAGTAATTACATGCTGATCTTAAAATAATACGCTAAATTCAAGGTACATTAATATCTACTTACTATGGATCAGTACTTTTTGAGTTCCACTCTTTTCATTAATATTAATATCTAACCAACTCTTTAGTTTCATTCTTATACATATATATTTTTTAGCAAGTAAAATATTAATAGATAAACTAGCGGATTACAGGAAACAAGTTCTATTGAGGTGGGAGTCCCCTACAGTCTTTCCAAAGCCGATAGATACATCACAAAAAAAGAGAAAAAAAAAAAAAAAAAAAAGATCTAGATTCAAAAGTTTGGCTCCCACCTATTTCCCACCGAAAAGCCGCTTGAAGCAATTTTAATATAGTCTGATAAATAGACAATAAAACTGCGATTAGAAATCGCAGTGAAGGGTTGTGTGCTGCATCTTGTTTGTCTGGACTGCCTTGAAGAGACTTTCACGCCCACTTTCACTTGATCATTGGTTAAGGAAAGCAAGAACATAGAGTAGCAACTGGAAACACTGTCAAATCGTCGGCGAAGGGCCGTCACTGGCTGTGGAAGTCGGATCTGGAAGATCTTATGCCTCTGATCCCAACAGTGCCGTGCGTGGCAGCAAGAAGCTCTCCAAGGCGCAGCGGCGCATGACATGTACGCAACGCACTATTGGACGAATTTCTTTTGTCTTCTGGTAGATCGACGTTTGGTAGATCGACGTTTGGAGAGGCTGATGGACGGGCGTGTGTCGGCCCTAGATCGTCGGAAAGCAGCAAATCAACATGTTTCGATGCTAACAAGTTAAAACTAAAAGACAAAATAGGAAGAAACAAAGCTAAATGAAAGTTGGCGAGGGGAGGAGGTGGGTGGAGCTGACCTCCTCCCGGTGAAGGGAGTAGGCTCCTGGGTGAGATGATGGAAGAGCTTTCGGCTGGAGAGAGATAACCAAAAAACTTTTTTTTTTTCAATATTCTTATAATATATATGCATGAGTCGTGTCTTGAAATTACTGTTGATCAGGATGCACCTTGTTTAATTCTTAACAATCCTTTCAGTTTTCAGTCAGATCTATATATATAGCTGCTGCTTCATACTATATATACTGTGCATCTTATATCGATCATATAGCTGTTTCATTTATTCTGCATGTAATAGAAGTCATGTGATTTTAATTAACTATTCGTTGACAGGAAGAGGGAATTAATTTAGGCCTGCTTGTGGTCCTCTCTTAGCTGGCAAAATTTCGCAACTTTGTAATTAAATACTATAACCTTTTAACTGATCGGACCAATTTTCAAATATTTAAATAAATTTATTTATAATATTGAATAAACTAATCCTAATCATATTTTCTAATTTAAGTACTTAAATTATCCTAGAAAAAAATTAAGATGGGTTGAGTTGGATTATAAATAGTAGTATTTTATGTATCTCATTGAGATGGCCTGATTTAACTAGGTTGTATGGTTTAATTTTTTAAGTTGAAATGTATAAAGTAGGTTGTGATGAGTTTAACTTTTTTATAAGAAGTTGAAAAAGTATTGGATTCCATCAATAATTAGTTTGAAATGAGTTACGATGAGTTGAATTTAGTTCAACAACCAGACACAATCTAAGTTTATGATATTACAAAGAGCGCACTTCTGAAAATTAAAATTGGGTAATTAATTGCATTAATATTATCATGCCTAGCTCGTGCGATCAATACATTGTTTTCAAGAAAGAAAAAGAGTAGTTGATGATCATGACAATATTACAACCAATTAAGTTCACTTAGTTTTTCGAATCATGTGAAGAAGTACATCATCTCTTACTGGCTACTGTATGTTGATCATGAATATGTAGAGGAGTGCTGTAACAAGAAAAATTACGGCGCTGTGAAACCTGCATGCCAAGTACAAGCAATAAGAGAGACAGATCAAAGACGATAGTTAAATGAAAAGGACAATAAGTTAATGTAAGACTGCATAAAACACATCGATAGAGATATTTATATAAGCACTACTACTGGTTCAACATATATATATTTATATATATATATATATATTGTATTACCATGCTATTTGTATTTGTGTAGACGGTGCTGTACTAGCCGACCCTGCGGGTGTAGGGGCCGGTGCTATCCTTTCCAACTTTCCTGCAGCAAACAACAAGAAGAAACAAAATAAAGCTAGATAGCATTACATAATTTGGACAAAACAGATATAAAAATACAGAATTGAGAGAGAGAGAGAGAGAGAGTAAAATAAATAAAGCATGGGGAGGCAGCAGTTACCACAAAGAAGAATGTTATCCGGTGGCGGGCGCTCCTTGGCAGGGTCAGGATCAGCATCGAAAATTCTTAGGTAGAGTTCTTGGCCTAGGTACCAATTTTTCAAGAGTTGTGATCTCAAGTTCCACGTCCCTGGGTTGTCAAGATATGCATAAACTGCACTCCATCTTCTTGGATACACCTAAACGTTTCAACATATATATCTGATCTTGTCATAAATCCTAATGCTCAAGCCATCATTAACTAGTTCTTTTTATTATTATTATTACCTTGGTTTTTTCAGTAGATTAATTATTATTTTCACTCATATTATATATAGAGACAATCACTCATTTATATTTTAGTACTTCAAGCGATACTAAGTTAATTCTGATCGAAGATTTGGTTGCTACTCTTCTTTTTAATTACGTACCCTGAAAAGGAGGGAAAAACGACTACAAATTAATTTAAACTAGAAAGAGAGAGTGAGAGAGAACCTGAACGGTTGAACGAACGACAGGGTCGAAAAGATTGTATCTACCGCGAGACTTAGGCGACCATTCTCCTTCGCCAAAGCTACATCAGATCATTCAAAGAACAAATTAGCACGTAAAGCAAAGCACTATATATATAGCATGAGATGGTCATTTAAACGAGCGCACAATCAATAAACGACTAACGTATATACAGCTCTCTGGTACATTGTTCGTGTCATGCATGCGAACGTACGTAAAGGCCGGTCGTATGATCGATTCAATCATCAGTGACGAGGTAGAATGCTTACCCAACAACGTAAAAGCCGAAACCATCAAGATGCCAAGCATTCATGGCGTCTAGATCATTCTTAAACACCAGTTCTATCCAACCTTTGTGCTTCCCACTTGCAAAAAAAACTCCCATGGATTCAAGATTGGTAGAATTAGTTGAAAAGTCGTCGAGTACGTAAACCCCAGACCCATTGAGGAAGTGATCGGCCAATTTGAGTGGCGTATCGGGTGTCAGGTAGGAGATATTGTTAACGGTGTAGCGAGGAGCACCGTCAATCTCTGCAGTTGATGCACGTAGAACGAAGGTCTGCGATAGAGTTACATTTGTTACGTTGAAAGTTCCTTGTGGGTTAGGCCTCGCTGCGCCTGTGGTCATGTTCCATCTTCACGTGGAAAATAAAAATAAAAATATTAATAATATTAGAGGAGATTATAACTGATAAGTTACGTACCAAAATGAAAACAATTACAAATTTAAATTGATTGATATTTAATATTCAATCAATATTCTAAAACGTACCTTTTCGTTTAATTATAGACATGTTTCATGCATTTCATTATTTCTCAAAACAAGAGTCCTATTTTCATATATAATTAAGAAAAAAATGTTACCTAATGGATTTAGCTTGATTGATGGAGAAATGAAGATCGAATGGATCAGGGCCACTTGGAAGAGGCCCACTTGCAGGTGTGGTAGAGCTAGCATAATGTAGCACACCAACGGCCACAACCCCGTTTGATCCTTTGGCATCATACTCTTTAGGAGTTGCCACAATGTAATAATCTGCGGGGCTTCCATCGGCCGTGACAAGAACAGAGTAGGACTGTCCAACATGCACGTCCAGAGAATCCAATGTTATCTGTTTGGTGTATGATCCTTCTGTTTCAACCAGCACCATTCGATGATTTTGAATCCTGAAATTTAAACTCCACGCGATTCCCACATTCGATATCCTAAACCTGTAAGTCTTCCCTGTAATATTATACCCAAAATAGAAGTTAAAAACTACGCAGAATAGCCCATTAATTTGACTATAAAAGCTCAGTTCAATGGCGCATTCACTTTCCTTTAATCTGTACCTTGTGTGACAGTAAAAGATTCATGGGTTGGTGCAAGAGGGTCCAAATATGAACCTTTGCCATTCATCAGCATCCTATCAGGGGGACTCTCATAGGCCACAAGATTGGTCTTCATCATGGACCTCACATCCTGTTACATTTTCTTTTTTTAACCGGGTTTATCGTTCAATATCTGAAGAGAATTATATAGGAACATGTATCCGGCAATAAACTTGGAAATCTAAAAGCGAAACTCGAGAAGCTGGTGTACTGAAGTAGTGGAGTTACCTTGAAACTTGTTTGATACCAATCACCAATGAGAACATCAAACTCAGCTTCAGGTTTGGGAAATGGTACTTGGATGACTGGGCGATTGTTAACTCGAATTGGCCCGAACCCACCTCCAGCTTTGTGGAAGTTGATGGAGGGAAAGTAGAAGAAGCTTCCGATTTGGTCCTTGGTCTGGAACACATATGTCCAGTTCTTGCCAGGTTGGATTGGGCAGTTTGTGCCAGACACTCCATCCTGCCACGAGTTCAACCTTTGTTGTATGCCGTTCCTGTACCACCACCACCACCATGACTACCATTTTTTTTCTTATATTCTTCATTTCAATATTAGAAGCCTTAACACCCTCTGTTTTTTTTTTTTTTCTTTTTTATAATTACAATTGGAGATTGTATAACACACCCTTTTAACTTGGATGCATTGTCTATGTTCTTTCCTTATCGTCATATTGTATGACAAAATTATGTTCACTACTCTATCTAGTTTGGCCAATTCTTCTTTTAGGGTAACAAGAGAGGTGGCCAGAGATACGATATTCAGAGAGAGAGAGAGAGAAGGGGGGTACGTATAAATACCATGTTATCAGCAGGGGCTCATCCATATCATTGAACAGGTTGACATGGATGTTATCATTGGTCGTTGCATTGATAAGGGGTCCAGGGAACATCCCATTGATGGTAATAACCTGTATGAAGCACAGGTTTGTAATTAAGATATTGTAAAGATCAAACTAAAAACAATTTAGGGTCAGCAATTTTAGCTGAGGAGAGAGATGCAAATATCATTTATGTCTATACCGGTTGGTCCACAGACACTGGCTTGATTGTGGTGTTAATCGCGACATGCCATTCGAGGAAAATCTCAGCACCATTGGCTACTTGAAGGAGAAAAAGCGCAACTGCCCACACCATTAGCAATGGGCGATCACAAAGCCACGCCATTGCATGGGCTTTGTTTCTCATGTGATTATCCTGCGCCCCTCTTGCTGCCCTGCCTTAATTACACATTTAGGAGCCGGAAAATATTGTACTTCATATAGCCTTAGGTTCCCAACTTGGTTTTGATTGAGACAAAACCAAAAATAAGAAAGCAGTCAAACGTAGGTTCAGGAAGCACAAAGAGCCATGCATAAGAAGATGAATATATAGAAGAAAATGGCATAGACGTTGGTGCTACAGAAGAAATCAGCATACTTCTAATTGTCGTGACTCTTGGGGCCAATATTATTATATGGTACGGTCTAATTATATATATCCAATACTAACGTCCCGTTTGTTCCACGATTCCAAAGTTTCAAAATCATTATACGTCTTGCCTGATTTATTTATTAGTTTACTTGTAAATGGCTAGTCTGATCAATTTAATTAGAACAGTTCCTAATCAATATGAAACTCTTATTTCCAACCCATTTCTCTTTTATTTCCAACCCATTTTATTTGGAGCCCTGTTGCTGCTCCAGTTTCTTCTTCTTTCCGCTGGCCTTCTTTTTCCCGTTGCCGATAACAACCCCATTGTCATTTTGCATAAAAATATAGGTAATCTCACGGCATACAAGAATATTATTCCAGTACTTGATAGCGAATAGCTAGCTATAGGAAATTAAATTAACACCAGAAAATGCTAGATTCGATGCGACACGTACGTCTAACGTAAAAGCTTAATCTTAGACTCATATGTCATATATAAGCGATATTATATTTAACTAATGAGAAATGATTTATGGAGTTTTAGGATAGACAAATTTCATGCACTTTTTTTAAAAAAATTATTAAATTTGAAATTTATACGAGAAAATCAATTTTTTGGTAGATCCAATTTTTTTTTTCAAATGGAGGTATGCAAAGTTTGCACCCTCTAGAACTGTATCTAGCATTACTCTTAAGTAATTATGGAGCTCTATTTTCAACAAAACCAAAAAAAACAATCAGTCAGCAATTGTACTTAGAAGATTTGATCCATTCTATAAGTTATTAACCTAGCTTTTAGTATGGCTGTCAATTAGGCTGATCAATTGAAACAACTCGTCCGATGTATACTCTTTGATCTAGAAAACTCATCACTTGATAAGTATAGGAAGTAAAGAAATTATGGTATAGATCATTCTCATTGCTGGGTCACAATCGTTAACATGACAAAATAACGATCAGAATTAAACTTAGCAGCAGGGTACTGGGTGCCAGCCAAAAATGAGAGAACTCAATACAGTAAGGTTACAATGTCTACGTACGTAGCCATGATTGCATCGTGAATACTTTTTAGGTATGGGTCTAATATATCAAGGCCCTGACCAGGGAGCGGGAGATGGTGCACCAGCTGTAGGTGAGGGGAGAGAGGGATCGAATATACCTGTAAACAGGCAAGAAAAAAAGAGTCATTTTCGGAACAAATTTAAGTCTGTTCGGATTATTGATGTTAAAAAGCCAAAGGAGGAGGAGCTTATTAGAAATGCACTAACCACATTTGAGGAGGTTTTCAGGGGGCGGTCGCTCTTTGGCAGGATTAGGATCAGCGTCATGAACTCTCACATAGAGCTCTTGACCCAAATACCAATGTTTCAAGAGCTGTGACCTCAAATTCCACATTCCAGGGTTATCAAGGAATGCATAAACTGCAGTCCACCCTCCCGGGTACACTTGCACGGTAGAGCGGACAACAGGGTCAAAAAGGTTGTAAGTGCTGCGCAAATCTGATGTCCATTCTCCAATACCAAACCTAAGCCAGACATTTCATTCAAAACATCAAACGGTAGTTTATATGGATCGAGAAGATTTATGTTTGAGATGTGTGACAGTACTTACCCAACCACATGGAACCCGTAACCATCAAAATGCCAAGAATCCATGACACTCAACGTGTTCTTAAAAACAAGCTCTATCCAGCCCTTGTGAATCCCAGTAACGACAGAAATTCCATATGCTGCATTTGCATTGACAGATCTAACAGGAAATTGATCGAGTCGGTACACATTGGACCCGTTGAGAAAGTGATCGGCTAGTTTCAGTGGGGTCTCTACAGTGTAATAGGACACATTGTTGACGACATAACGTGGTGCGCCACTAATTTCAGCCTCGGAGCTTTGGAGAACGAAGTTCTGCGACAGTGTCACATTTGATACGTTGAAGGTTCCTTGTGGGTTGGGCCTGGCAGCTCCTGCGGTCAGGTTCCACCTGCCCATGAATCAATTAGGGATGGGAGATCTTAAAATGGAGCAGTCCAAATGTTGGGTGTGTGTTAAAAGTAAGAGTGATTAAATGTACATCGTCACAATTACCTGATGGATTTAGCTTGATTCAGTGAAAAGTCCAGATCAAATGGGTCAGGTCCGCTTGGCAAAGGCCCGCTAGGTTCTGTATTAGAATTGGAATAGTGCAGCACCCCAACACCCACAAGGCTTTCATGAAGAGTGTTGTTGAGCAGCTTAGGAGCTGCCACAATGTAATAATCAGCGTCGTTTTGATCGGCTGTGACCAGAACAGAGTAGGACTGGCCAACGTGCACGTCCAAGGACTCCAATATGATCTGGTTGGTGTAAGACCCTTCTGTTTCAACCAACAACATCGTATGGTTTTGAATCCCAAAATTGAAACTCAATGTCGTTCCCACATTCGATATCCTGAACCTGTATGTCTTGCCTGCATGACATGCATTTAAAACTCAGTACATAATATTTATGAACCCTGGGGTCAACTGCCCGAGTTGTAGGGGGGCCATCTCAGTGATATGTACCATGTAACTTTGAAAATATCCGCATGGACAACATCTGTTTTCTTTTTTCGGGTACCTTTTATAACATTGAAAGATTCATGGGCTTTTGAAAATGAATGTCGATAAGGGCCTTTGCCGTTCATCAAAGTGATATCAGGGATAGCCTGAAATGCTGTTAGCTTGTTGCTCATCATCACTGATCTGACACTCTTATCAAAATTTGATTTTCCAGAAAAATAAGTTATAACAATATAAAGAAACTTGACCAAAAAAATGCTCGCTTATGAAGATATTTTCAAGCCAATCACCTTGTAGTTATCATAAAACCAGTCACCAATTAGAAGATCGAATTCAGCTTCAGGCTTGGGGAAGGGAACAGCAATGACGTCACGGTTGTTGACACGGATGGGTCCAAACCCTCCGGCAGCCTTGTGGAAGTTAATGGAGGGAAAATAGAAGAAACTGCCAATCTGGTCCTTGGTTTGGAACACGTAAGTCCAGTTTGTGCCGGGTTTGATTGGGCAGTTTGTGCCGGACACCCCATCCTGCCATGAGTTTAACCTTTGCTGTATGCCATTCCTGCAACACCAATCAACGCAGGCTAGGTAAATTTGCGATATTGCTCTTTTGCCTTTTGATGCACATTGTTTTACAGAACCATGAAGCTCTAAAAATCAAAACAAGCTCGAATCTATACCATGTAAAGAGCAGAGGTTCATCCATGTTGTTAAAGACGTTTACGTGGACAAAATCGTTGGTTGTGGCATTGATAAGGGGTCCTGGGAACTTCCCATTGATAGTGATAAC
Organism: Pterocarya stenoptera; assembly: GCA_003123785.1. Lineage (NCBI taxonomy): Eukaryota > Viridiplantae > Streptophyta > Magnoliopsida > Fagales > Juglandaceae > Pterocarya > Pterocarya stenoptera. The sequence goes on along the minus strand of QEOT01121999.1, from coordinate 1,361 downwards.
CTGTTCACACAAGCATTGTACTCTCATCGTTAGTCAAAAGCACGCGATACTTCACGCATACACATTTTGCACAGGTCAAAGAAAAGCAATTTTAGGTGTCACAGTTGGTCATCATACAGATTGATCTTGGGACACGGGTTGGATGGAATTGTCAAGGGCAACATTCCACTCCAGAAAGATATCAATGGCATTAGCCCTGGCAACAAAGATGGCGATCAACGTTGCATAGGCAATTAGGCCCCTGTGGTGGCTGGTTGAAGCCATTAGAATGGTGAAAGTGCAAGCAACGAGAACTTTTCCCTTTTGGCCCCAGCAGTCCCCCCCCACCAAGAGATGGGAATAGACCATATAGCCTAGATCTATATAGCAATAGTCGGCCCAAAGAGGTGAGATTTCCTAAGAAAATAAGCAAATAAAAGTTAAAACAATCAGAACAGTAAATGTCATTAGGAACAAGGCCTTGTTAGCAATGGGATCATTTCAATGAAGGCAAGCCGGCAGACAGTTGTCTAATAACACAACGTTGTTTCTTATATATCATTGGTTTGGTTTGTTCAACTATGTCGCCTGTCTAGTGCCCTTTATATGTACAGGGCCCCCCATAAAAACCCAGGCGTCCTCGTTGATTTTGACCGGGTTATATACTGTTTCTTGATGCATCCCATGATCTCTCGATTGTCCATTTGGATACCTTGTGAATGACCAAAAGTCGCTTTCTAAAACAGTTGTTTACAGAGCATATAGAAGACGACACAATTGTACAGGAGAATCGCAATTAATTGACAGTGGAGAATTCGAGGAAACTTTATGGTTCTAGATAAAGATGGTCCCGAGTTCTCTTGATGAATGACGTTCAATATGCTCAAAGATGTTGCAACCAGTTCACAATGAACAATGATAGGGACCCGGGAGTTTTGTAAATGCTGATGTGGTACTGCCACGTGCTGTCAGCATGAACAGTAATTTCCTTCATTAAAATAAAAAACAACATAAAAACAGTGTTAATGAAACGAGGAGAGTGAAATATCACAGTTTCTCGTACTGTTGGCGTCTTAAAAATAATTATAAACGACTTCACTTGTGAGAAAAATAAACAGTTTTGAGAAATAAGTGAGCGGTAATCAGAGTTTCTCGTATCTGGACATGTATACTAGAAAAAGTTCAGGAGTGTTAGCACAACTGACTATTCTTCACCTCAGTATACCAGCTCACAGCCTGCTCCTGCTGCCAATGTAGCCATAACAGAATCTCCAACAGAATGCCTCTCAACAGAAAGATAAATCCGTGTGAGGCCACCTCCTATGCTACGGACAATAGGACTATAGAATCTTCTAGAAATATTCTGTAAAGATTTGATTGGT
>QEOT01121998.1:5184-20386 GCA_003123785.1 Pterocarya stenoptera | reverse complement strand
AAAGTTTGTAAAAAAAGGACAAGTCAACTCTTTCGAATAACTTGATGAGAAAACCCAGAACTGCGAAGAGAGCTTCCAAAAAGTGCAGAATCGAATCTTAACTAACATGCAGAAAGTCCAAGATGCTTTTTCGTTTTCATCTTTCGCCAGTAAAAGAAGAGAACTGAAGCAAGATTATGCTTCATAAAAGGAAGGAAAACAGATACAGTCAGGCACTCTCACCAAACCAAACGAGGCCTTATTATTAGCTCCAAATACAGCAAAATCCCTATAAGAGTTGGACTAGTACATGCATCTCTATCACCCCCTTTGTTAGGGGAGCCATGACTTGATGCTTTTGCTGAAAAGATAGTGACTTTGCAGTGTTCCAAATATACCAAACCTCTTCTTTGTGCTAGCAGTTTGCAGATTATGTTCTTTCCTCTCATAAACATCAAAAGGACAAAGCAACCATGGAAGGGATTTGTTTCTGTTGGGAACACATTGATTCATATACAAATTCAAATCAAGCTAATAATAAGACATACGATTAAGTCAAAAACACTATTTACACATCACTGCTTCTGCTTTTGCCATGAGAGCCTGTTTGGGATTGAGTTTGAAAGCTTAAAAAGTGCTTTTAACTGTTTACAACCTCTTTTAAAGAAAAAATGATATTTTTGATAAATTTATAAAAAGTGCTTTAATCACCTAAAACAGCTCAAAGTCTACTTTTTTAAAAAGCACCAATTTGAAGCTTTTATCAAAAAGCTCCCGTAGATAACTGTATATTTTAAAAAAATTAATGTAACTAACTTTAAAAGTGCTTTAGATACATGTTTATCAAACAGTAAACAACTTTTGAAGTATAGAGCTTATTATTTAAGTTTTATTTTTATTTTTATTTATAAGTAAAAGGTGAAGTGGAGATGCGACTTATTATTTAAATTATAAGCTATAAGCCCTAAAGCTATAAGTTATATTTCCCATCACGATCCCAAACATGCACTTAAATATCATGGGCAACAAAAAAATATAGCACAAGAATCCCCAAGCAGCTGTTCAAATTATGCCTCTAATCTGAGCAATTCATACCAAATCACCAATCATTCATTTTACACAGCATTTTGTAATGATCAAAAGATTATAGAATTTCCAAGGAAAATGTTCAGTCTTTTGCTTTTTAAACAAGTTGATAAAGATAAGAAAATCAATACCACCACACAAACCAGATCATTGGTAAGAGAAGAAAGTTACAGCGAATTGATTGTATATTTGTGAACAAATAGTGTGGTTTTCTGACTACCTCTCTCAACTAATAGCAGATCAAGGTAAATCAGCCATGGCAATCAAGCAATATATCATGGGGCACATACTAGCAGACAGGCGATGGAAGTACAGGTATAACATAGGAATTAGAAGCCAAGGTATAACATAACATCAAATTCTGCAGTTTCGGCAAAGTCATCCTGCAGAGACATCACTTTAATATCAAAAATCAAAGGAGCATGTTTTATCACCTTTTGCATCTGCATGCACATAACAACTATGGACGCACCAGCAAGCGCAGGGCTTGATAATCAACATAAGTGATTATGTATTTACTACGTGTAATGGTTATGGGTCTTTGACTCTTTGTAAGCATTGACCCCTTCACCTACAGGCTTAAGCTTTTGAATCAAAGCCTGATTGACATGTTCTTAGATTCCACATGCCAGGACCATTTGGCCTTTTTTCTTTTGGCTGGATCATCAGGATGTAGAGGGAAGCCCACAACTGTTTTGGGTTGGATGCTCAAAGGACAACAAAAGCAATACTTCTCAATGATTGTGAATAAGGCCACCGGCTAAAATGGGAGTCGTCAATACAACTAGTTGTAAAAGCTCAAGCAAGCCCACATTGATACAAGCTTAATACAAACCATTTGGCTCGATATAGCTCCTAATCCAAAATCAGTCCGAAAATAAACTCTAATTGTCCATTTTTTTTATAGCAGTTAAATTAGTTCTAATGTCTAGAAATTAAAATATAAAGCACGTACAAGTCGGTCCGATTTTAATTAGCACAAAATTTCAGAGTAAAAAATCTTATGCTTTCTAAAGCACGAGTAAAAAAAGTTCTACTTACAAAAGCAGTAGCAATTACTTGCAAAGAATTTGAAATTTTGTTCTTTTGAGAGTAGCAAAAGAACAAAATTCGTAAAAAGGAAAAGTCACTCTTTCGAATAATTTGATGAGAAAACCTAGAACTGCGAAGAAAGCTTCCAAAAAGTGCAGACTCAAATCTTAACTAAGATGCACAAAGTCATAGATGCTTTTTCGTTGAGAACTGNAGCTTCCAAAAAGTGCAGACTCAAATCTTAACTAAGATGCACAAAGTCATAGATGCTTTTTCGTTGAGAACTGAAGCAAAATTATGCTTAATAAAAGGAAGGAAAACAGATACAAGTAGCCAGCGGAAGTAAGCTCACATTGGGCGAGGACCAATCATCCTCCACCACGTCGTCGTCGTCGTCGTCGTCGCCGTCGTATTCTTCTTCGTCATCATCAGAGTCAAACGGCGAGAGTGCCTGACCGTAGCGCGACCTCCGGTTGGACTTGAGGATCCTAGGACTCGAGTGCGTAGACCGCACCTCGAACCTGTGCCCGCTGCTCCTCCGCTTAACAATTCCTTCTCCAATCAAACTTGAGAAAGATGGTACGATCGAGTGGGTGTCAAAGACGTTCAAAGAAAAAGGAGGGTGGGTATTGAAGGGGTAGAGAGAGAGAAAAGATGACATTTTTCAGAAAATAAAAGAATAAAAAGTGAGAGAGTATATACCCAAAACCCTAAACCAGAAAGAAAAGAAAAATATCTTCTTTCCTTCAGGGTTCAGTTTATCTTCTTGCTTGTTGCTGGGCATGCCCTGGTTAAGCTTCGTACTGTAGCTTCCCTAATTTTGCTTCTTTTTTGTCTTATTAATTTTGATATTAAGTATGTGGGTTTTTATTTCTTTTTTCTTTTTTTCTTTTTGAAGATGGAAAACGGGCAATCGTTTTTATTTAGTCATATCTTCTCTTGCAGCTGGATTTTCTTTTCTGTTTTGCTCTCTTTTTTGTCAAATAATATACATTCCTGTGATCATATTCATATTATGTATGAATATGGACCCAATCATATAATCGATTGCTTTTAAGTATATTGTTTTCACTCAAAACGTGGATGTATAGTTTGCATATCTGCCTGTTCTATCTATCTTCCATCCTGATGCTGTTTCAGCTGTAAACAAACACAACTTCAATGCATAAGCTAATGCTAGTTCTGCAGACAGAAAACACCTCAGTCAAAGGTAGTAAGAGGAAGTTTAAGCTCACTGTACCCCCTTCATTCTTTATCATAGAAGTAAAGTTTTATAATTTATTTCCCTTGTGTAAAGAAAAATGAATAGATTGGTAGTAAATTGTTGTGTTGATGACTTTGTTATAGAAAGTACACTTTTTATATCTGCATGTTCATTACAGAAAGTGAATGAGGATACATTGTGTTTTGGACAGTATCTCACGATCACCTGCAACCAAAGAATAAGACGACTTTGAGGGTTCGAGGGAATGCCTCTGATGTCTAAGTCAGTGATCGAATAAACACATTAATAATAATGAATCAGATCCCTTTTATATACCTGGATTCTTCATTTATATAGAGTTTTTGAAAAATTCTATTATTAAGTGATAACGGACACATCCATTATTTGAAACTCAACTGTAGAGATGAGGGTTCATCTTATATTAAATTGAAATGATAATTGTTTTTTATCCTATGCTACTTTTGGATGGTTATCAAATCGGTTTTGGTGATGGGCTAGACAATCCCAAAACCAAGTTGGACTTCAGGTAGTGAAGTGGGCTACAGCCTTGACTAATGGCCCAGGTTCATAAGAGGTAACACGGTCATAATAATGTAATATCCTCTGCACATTGTTCACAAACAGTTTTAGGCTCTACAATCGGAACGATCAAAGAAAAGTCTAAACCATATGAGTTTATATTTTTATATGACCGTTTAATATTATGGTTAGAGTAGTGCTTGATACTACACACCATACATTTGACATAATTTGATTTGTAATATTTAAATTTTAAAATTTATCTATGCAAGAACTCTGTTAAAGGAAAATAAGATATCATTGTAGTTCATTATGATTGCGGGAATTTCAACTTTATCCGCAATCATCGTTGTTAAGGGAAATGCTAACCATAGGTTTAAAATAGAAAAAGAACCTTATCTAGTTTATCTTGTATGTCAATCAGGAAAGTGATGGATTACCTGCCTGCTAGATTGGCTGGAGAATCTTTGAGCTAGCCGTTTCGTTCCTACTTATATGCAAGAAGCAGTTTTGGAATCACTTGATGCATGAGTTACAGAAACAGAGGAAAACTAAAGCACATGGTTATGAATCATGATAGTTTTTCCATTATGTAATTCCTTTCTTCTGTTAGCTTGACCTACTTGCATCTCATCATCATGTGAAAAAAGATTCATTTTTGCTGCTGAGTGCTATCTTGACCCTCTACAATTTCTACCACTCAAATCATTTTGTCTGAGAAATTGTGCAGATCCGAAATCAGCTGCTGCTTCTTCATTTCTCTTTGAAGAAGTTTTAGGTCTCCTGTAGTGACCTAACTCGTATATAGACTTGGGAGTCTTCGAGATTTTTTATTCCGCCCCTTGGATTCGAGCTTTTAGTATGATGTTGAACAGATTCCTGTGGTTATTTTTGCATGTTCTTTACAAGGAAATGAGGTCAACATGTAGATTTTTCCTCAATTTTAATCTCTGAACAGCCATCCGTTTCCATGGAGCATGATATAGGTATGGTACCCACAAAATATGTCACACTTTCATCTGTTCTTTTCCCCACGCGACCTTTTTTATTGTTCTTTTCTTAGTTCACTCTTGTCAAATTACCCTAATCAGTACTACTCAGCATTCACAAATTTAGCTTCTCAACGACTTTGTTAGTTCCTTTTTTCTTTAATTATTTTTTTTTTACTTTTCATCCTGATAGCCGGTAGCCACACATAGTGGTCCCGTTCTAAGTTTATTAATAAACCATCACTTATGGTAGAGAAATACCGTGAAAACATCATTACATTTAGGAGTTTACAAGAAATAATACTAAAAACTAACTAAAACCAAAGCTAATAAAATCAAAATAAAACCAGCAAAAAAATCACTTTCTAACAAGCCTTTTTTTTTTTTTTTTAAATAAATAAACTTAGCCAAATCTTACATACGGAAGTCCCAACTTATCAGTCTTCAACATTTATTTCAATAAATGAAGAAGATGAGAATAATTATCCCATGTCGCACCAGTACCTTCAGCATCCATCATCGTCAAAAAATCAGCTGAAGCATTACCTTGTCTAAACGACTTTGTTAGTTGGATGCATGACTTTGTGCTAAATCAGCAGTCTTAGCAACAATTTCCTCTTGATTGATCTTCTTTGTATGCTGAATGCTAAAAAAGTCTTCGACATGATTGTCTTTGAACATTATTTTTATGACACAAACTTCAAATGGGGATAAGTTCTTTTTGACATGCTTGCAAAGACGTTTGGAATGAAGAAGTCAGAGATGTCTCTTTTGTAGAAGAGATTATAGCAGAAAGGTTTGACTTGTATGCAAACTGCCAAGTTGATCTTGTTTATACGGAGGAAAGTGATTTCTCCTGAAATCCCTGACTTTATACGGCTTGCTTTTAGCTAGGAATGTTGAAAATGCATATTCCTTTTTGTTCTCAGCACGAAGATCCAAACATTTGACCTTCAGCTCCTCAAACACTTAGCATTTCATGTCCTATATCGGAACAAAAACTTAGCCCTCTTCTGATAAAACTTGAAGAAATTAATGGACATAACTCATTTCATAAAATCGGTTCCACAAGAGAGGATTGTTCATTCCTTATAAACATACTCAAGACTTTATCCACAGGCAATATGTGATTATTCCTTAACACCCTCCTTCATGTGTAGGCCAGTATTTTTCTTGGTCATTATCACGGGATAAGTAGTAGAGGTCCACATTCATTCTGTGGCAAACTTTAATATCATGAAGAAATTCATAGGTCTAACTTATCTCATAAAACCGATTCTACAAGAGAGAATTGTTCATTCCTTATAAATATATCTAAAACCTTGTCTACAGACAATATAAAATTATTTCTCACGTGTTCAATATAATGCATGTCAAATATTGCAACTGCATGAGCTAGTGCTGATGAGAAATATATCATATTTTAGAGAGTAGGATATGGTAATAAAAACCTACATATGAATAAATCTGAAAGAATAGAGAGTTCAACCCATGTCCACGCTCAAATAGTCTTTGCAAAAGGATCCTCGTTTTCAAAGCCGGAAAGACAGAACAGTACGTATATTCGCCATATTAGGCGACCATTTCGGAACGTTATCATCGAGGGAGATTGATATATGTCCCCATTTCTTGAGGAATTTGTAGAGTCATCAATCATTGCAAATAACGTTGGGAAGCCATGAAAGTCAAGCCCCCTCGATGCTTTCAGCATTTTCATTGGTTTCCTTTTTCATGAACTTGAATACCCTTCAGTTGTACATGCAATTTGTATGAACATACATGCATATTGCATAAGATACATGTACCCAGACTCCCACAGAAATCAAGTTTAGCAATATAATTAAGATGTGTAATATATGTTAATGACAATGGCATATCATACGTTATTCATAATAATTTTCTTCAAAATCATGGGCATAAATGAGAGTAAAAAAAAAGACAAGAGAGGTTAAACAAAAACATCCCTAAACATGGATCATGGTGACGTGAAATTATAAACAGAGTAGGCGTTCATGGTGACATCAAAATGTATTACAGTTTTATTTAATTAATGGGTCAAAAAAATGTAGCTGAGAAAGTTCAAAATTTGATGGCACTGAAAACCGTGTGGGGGCCAACGTCCCACTTCGAGCCTCGAAGGCTTTTCATTGCATGCATTCTTCTTTCTTACTTTCTAATTTCAAAAAATCCTTCCACCAAGAACTATATATGAATATTTCTTCAACAACTCCATAACCAAAATGCCAGCTCCTTTCTCTTTCACTTTTGTTTATAATTTCATCTTCCAAAAGAATAATATTATGATCAAACAAAAATATGCAATAAAACCGTTTTTTTTTTTACCTATTGCCATGTTGGTACTCACAATCAAATTTTTTTTTAAAAAAATATTTTGACCACGATTTAATATAGAATACTCTTTTTTGGATAAATTTTGAACTTTAGTTTTGGTGGATGCAAGACTGTAAACATTCAAATGGATGGGTCAGCAAGGATGTCAGCATCATTATTTGTTCTATTTCTTCTGGAACACTTTACAATTCCTACGTTATAAGTCAATTATACAAGGTCGTCATAATATTTGAAAAGAAAACTTTTTTAGCTGTATATATTTCGTTTATGAATTTAAGTAGAAAAGGTTTTGTGAAAGTGTTTTTTTTTTTTTAATTTTCCTAAAAATAATTTTTTTTTTTGGATTCTTAAGACCGTGTGATATACTAATTTTTAGAATGAAACTTTTATTTTTTTGGAAGAGATGAAAAAATATCTTGAAATTTGAAACGTTTTTAAGAAGGAAAACATTACTTCTACCAAAAACATCTATCGAAATTTTGTACCGAATTGTTTTTTATTTATTTTTACTTAATAGTAGAAGAAGTGTTTTTTAATGAGTTTATAATTTAAAAAAAAATGTTTAAGAAATTTAAAAACATGTTTGGAAAAAAAAAAAACAAAAAAATAAAAGTTTTTTACGTAGTCGGTAGAAGTCTTTGATGGATTTCGTCCGTGGCTCTAACATGGTCAAAAACTGAAATTTTGTTTCATTAGCAGACATGTTCTGCATTCTACTAATAGTTTTTTATTTTTATTTTTTAAAAAGAAGATATTATGCATTTTCACATATAATATTTTTAGTGTTTGTGAAGATAATAGGTGCTATTTAAATTAGAGAAATTTTCTGAAAGGTTTTTGTTTATATTTTTCGTAACTTATTCTGCACGGTTTTAAGTTAATCCAACTTTCAATGCATTATTCTGGGATGACCATTATTAATACTTGATGGGGTAATGTAGAGGGAGATTTGACTACCCACTTGTGGTTGTCTTTTTGTCTTCGATGATGCTATAGAATGAGAATCTCCTGCTCTCCTCTGAATGGCTCTGATATCATATCATGTGGATGGCAGCTCTGTAAATCCTGTAAATTATGAGGTCATTATTTAATCAAACCTTACTTTTAAACTTCGGATGGATTATTTTATAGGGGACCTTGTACATAGATATTTGTTTGGAACTTTAGAAACATAGAACGCCAAACCAGAGGATTTCATCATCAAAGGTAAGCGAAAAACCCATCAAGTTGATGTAGAAGTCGATATTAAGTGCTTGGATTTTCTGTCTGACTTGTCTTTCTTTGTGAGTAAGATTATTCCTGTCTTTTATTTTTGTGACTCTTCTTGTCAATTTCCAAGTATTCGTGATGAAGATGTGGGCATGTGTAGTTTGAGATAAATGTGTTTTAGTGATGTGGTTGTGTGCATCTGTGAGCTAACTTTCAGTTGAGTTTATCTTTTTTGAGGTAATATGTTGTTTGTGAAAATGGGTTCGCTGCAGAATGGTGAAAAGATGGAATCTTTTTGCTTTGGCATATGAAAGAGCATATCCCCATTTGGTTTGAACCCCATGAGCTTTGCTCTTCTGCTATAGTTTTATTCTTTCTCTGAATAAAGCTTTTTAATGGCGCTAGAGTTAGAAAGTGGAATGAATTCCTCTCTCTCTCTCTCTCTCTCTCTCCTCGCTCTCTCTCTCAGTGTTTATGTTTTCCTTTAACGAGTTTGTGCTCTTGTTCGTGGCATTTCTTAAATCATGGATTTTGAGGTTATTCAAGGGTTGGATGCTTGGAATTTTTCTCCCTCTGAATTTCTACGAGCTTGTGGCTCTATATTTGTAATCGTTGCACTAGTTTATAAGATTTAACTTTAGATGTTCTAGATGGTGTTGGAAGACTTTGTTTTCTCTTTTCTTTTCCCCGAAATACATGCTTATAAACAGTAAGGAATTGTGGTCGGGAAGCAATTTTTCGAGGTATTTTAATTCATTTTCTTTACCAAATTTGAAACGGTGGATGCTAAGGCTATGATTTTGTTCAAGAATTTGCTTAGCGGATTTTGCTATACATCAGTCACTATTTACCTCTACACCCCACACTTGACAGTTTTTTTTTTTTTTTTCATAGGGTGTGGGGTAGTGAATAGTGGCTGATAAGAAGAATTATTCCTAACAAAAATCAAGGGTCCGTGATTTGGAGCTAATTAAATATAAAGACTCCCAAAAAAATCAACCGAACCTCGGCTGCCTTGCCTGCTCCAAGTGTTCATGTTAACCTTTAGGGACCTTTGAAATTCGTTTTTTAGCATCTTTGAAAATCATTTGTCGCTAATAGGATCGCATTCATGGAGCTCTTATATGCTTAATGTCACTATGATTTACAAAGCATTTTCTGCTTCGTCAAGTTCATTTTCATTATGTATATTGCTACTCTTCTCTGCAGAACCATATGATTTTTGACACATCGTCTATGCTGAGATTTGGAAATAATGATGAAGTAGCATAAGTTGAAGTAAGCAAGCCTTGTATTTCAAGACCAGAGAGAGCAGTCAGTTAAGTTTGGGTGCATTTGTGCCAGTACGTTTCCTGGTATTGATTTGGGCCACCATCCATCAATTGATTGTTCTGAATAAGTGAATTGGCATTCTTCAATGCAACCATCTCAGAAACAAAGTATTTCAACTGGTTCTCACAGGTTCTATGAAGATCCAGTGGAAAAGCCAGTGTCCTATTTTGTGCCCCCCAACCTGAATTTTGATCCTCATCTATGCTCTGACGATAACAGCCAGGGAGCCCACCCTTTGGTTCCAACTTGTGAGAACTACTGCACCCTTGAATCATCCTCAGGAACCAGTGGTTACTTTGTTCAAAATTCTCCATCTACTGTCAGTTTCTCACCTAATGGAAGCCCAGCCTCGCAACCAGATTCTCAATCATTCCCCACAGACCGGCATCAATCCCCTGACAATACTTGTGGCTCACCAGTCAGTGTATCTTGCTTGTCGGATGATGTTGATGACCTGAGGCACAAGATAAGGGAACTAGAAACTGCTATGTTGGAACCTGATTTAGATACGCTTGACAGATACTCTAAGACAAACCCTGTTGGACCTAATCAAATTCCATCAGAAGCAGAAAAGTGGCAGCAAATGATGGAGATCATTTCCGGAGGGGACTTGAAAGATGTGCTTTGTGCTTGTGCTAAAGCCATAGCAGATAATGATATGTACACAGCTGAATGGTTGATGTCAGAGTTACGTCAGATGGTCTCAGTTTCTGGTGAGCCAATCCAACGATTAGGAGCTTACATGCTGGAAGGGCTTGTTGCAAGGTTGGCATCTTCAGGAAGTTCTATCTATAAAGCTCTTCGTTGCAAAGAGCCTGCCAGTGCTGAACTTCTCTCGTACATGCACTTACTCTATGAAGTCTGCCCATTTTTCAAGTTTGGCTATATGTCTGCAAATGGGGCAATTGCAGAAGCTATGAAGGACGAAAACCGCATCCATATAATTGATTTTCAGATTGCACAGGGCAGCCAGTGGATCACCTTAATCCAGGGTCTTGCTGCGAGGCCCGGAGGACCTCCACAGATTCGTATCACAGGCATTGATGATACCACATCAGCTTATGCCCGGGGAGGGGGCCTTGATATTGTAGGGAAGAGGTTATCCAGACTGGCCGAGTCATGTAAGGTACCCTTTGAATTCAATGCTGTAGGAATTTCTGGTTCTGAGGTTGAACTTGGAGACCTTGGAGTTCGACCTGGTGAAACCATTGCAGTGAATTTTGCCTTGGTGTTGCACCACATGCCAGATGAAAGTGTGGGCAGTCAGAATCATCGTGACAGGATCTTGAGATTGATTAAGAGCTTATCTCCCAAGGTGGTCACTCTTGTTGAGCAAGAGTCTAATACGAACACTGCCCCATTCTATCACCGTTTCCTTGAGACACTAGATTATTATACAGCAATCTTTGAATCTATTGATGTGACTCTGCCACGGGAGCACAGGGAGCGAATAAATGTTGAGCAGCACTGTCTGGCTCGAGATATTGTTAACATAATAGCTTGTGAGGGAGCTGAAAGAGTGGAACGCCACGAGCTACTTGGGAAATGGAGATCACGGTTTAGTATGGCTGGTTTCACGCCTTATCCATTAAGCTCCCTAGTGAATGCTACGATCAAGACCCTTCTGGAGAACTACTGTGAGAAGTATACACTTGAAGAGAGAGATGGAGCACTACTCCTGGGCTGGATGAATCGAGTTTTGGTTACCTCCTGTGCGTGGAGTTGAAACCACGCATTGCTTGATGCATGTGTGTAGGCCTTGGAGTGACAACCTGAGGTAGAAACTTCTAGTAATAAAGTTTTTTCTTGAAGTTGAAGAACATTACGCGTTACTTTTTGTATCATCTAGTAATAAATCAACTTTTTGTTTACAAGCCCTGCTCTTCAGCAAAGAGATCACAAACCTAAATTTCATTTAGACCATCCATCGTTAAATGCAATACAATGTGTCTGGGCTCTTACTGTAAAGAGTAACATTATTTTCACTGCATGATATGAGTATTTTAGGTTAAAAGAAAAGGTGAAACTAAACCACAATCATTCCACTTCTACTCCATTTTTATATCCTCCAAAGCAGGTTTTCCAGTCAATACAAACAGCTACTCAAGTTTCTTATCTTCTTGTACTACAGCTTCCCCCACAATGTGGCTATTGCTTGCTAGGTGAAACTCTTGTTGAGGTGATAAACACCAAAAGGGTCAGCTCCTTTAGGTTTGGGTATATTATATTATATCAACTACAGGTTCTTATGACTATCATCCAATCTAAAATTACATTTACAACTAATACTAATGCCTGTAATCACCAACGCCACCATATATATATATATATATATATATATCTATAATACCTTATCGATTGGCCGAATCCTCCAAAACCATTTCATAGAAGTTCATTGGTATCCTTTTTAAGTTTCTTGAATAATACACCTTTCTTCAGCTTCTCCTTTGGTTGCTCCAATTCTTCGTTTAATTTGTACGACCATTTAGGAACCTCTTTTTTATTGATTTCTTTTATTGAATAACTGCAGTGTTTCTTTGGTGGCAGAACTTGAAGCTACTATAATCTCTCTTATTCTTCTTCTTCTTCTTTCCATTTTTTGGAGTAACCATTTGAGTCCGCTGTACTGTTACAATATTATTGACACTATCATGAGAGACTGCAAGATTGAAAGCCTTAAAAGCATGGAGCAAACACTTGCCGTTCGATCGGTGTGTAGATCTTGCTGAAACTCACCTCGCGAAGTTGATTGGCCATGCAATAAACAGTCGATAGGAGACCCTAATAGCATGCATCTCTCTCTCTCTCTCTCTCTCTCTCTCTCTCTCTCTCTCTCTCTAATAGGAGACCCTATGCAAAAACAAAAATGGTGAATTGATTGTACCAACAGCGCATCTAAAGACCAATTCGCAAATGCCAGCCCACCCAAAAAACACCAAAAGTGCATTTGCATGCTTCTGCTTTTGCTAAAAGTCCAGGGTAAAAAGAAAAACTGAGAATCCAATTATAAAAGAGCTGAAATGTTACATGAATGAAATTGTCACCAGGAATGTACAGAGAAATTGAAAGACCCCTTCTTAATGGATTTGCCTAGTTGCTTTCACGTGCATGCACCAGAACATGCTGTAAATGTTTTCTACCTAATGTGAATTTTGGCCGGCTTGTCCTTTTGTCTCCCTATCAAACAGAACAATTAAAATGCAAGTGATCTTTTTCTGGCTTTTTGTGTGTGTTTTGTTCTATAACGGTAACCTCAATCTATTCACGGACTCGAATCCAAACTAGACATCTCCCTTTTGCAAACAACATACACCATGATATCTAAGTGAATCATTGTATCATAATCATGCGAGCAGGGCACAAAGGTGAATTTTCTGATATTTAAAGACTGGAAAATCTTCAATTCGTTACAAGTAATACATTCCTGTCGACATGCAATTCCAGTTAAAAGATAAAAACGAAACTATATTTCTCACCAATATCTTACAAGTACTTTTGAGTTACAATAATGTCTTCCTGTCAGATAATAATACCAGTCTTAAAAATTCATATTTATACAGAGTATTCTCCAAGAAGTCAACATTATACAAACAGTATTGGACTTGGTAAGGCATATTTGCAGGGAGGCAGTCGATATCAAGAACAGCACTCAGATACTAAAGTAACATTTAAAGGAATCTTATTATCCTCTAGAGACTCTTGCCTTGTTGTCCTTAACCGCCGAAAAGAAGGGGGGGAAAGTTTAAAAAAATTTAAATATAATAAAATCACACAGCATCTTATTTCTATTCTCTTTTCATTGAAAACAATCTCATGGACCCGTCAGAATCTTTCCAATGTTTTGTGGAAATGGGTAAGAGGAATGGTTTAAAGGTGAGATTTCAATGTTACGGCGTTCACTTGGATTTTCTCTAGATCCATATCGACTCAAGTCACTGTTTAGAACACCAAAATATGTTGAAACTGGGGTTGCTTGAACTACCTTGAACTGTGAACTGCTTGCGTATGTTTGGCTTCCCAGAATTTCAGAATGCTGCGTCTGCCTATGTTCATTGCACCTATTTTCAACAGATGAGCTGATCCCAACCCCAAGATCAAGGCTAACGGCATCATTTCCTTCTGATCTAATCCTTGATGGTCCACTCACAGCTGTGGGTCCTGCTGTGTCATGGCTACTTGTCCTTGCAGTTGGCACATCATGATTGTGCTTTCCCTCATATGTGGTTATAACTGCTTTGGGATCATGAGATGCCCTCTCCACATGTTTTCTAACAGGGCATCCAGCATTTGTGCACTTGTAGTAACTCCTGCATTACGTGTGAGCACAATAAGCAATATGCATTAGATACTCATGCACCTGTGCGATGTATAGAAAAATTATTAATTATTAATTATGTTTGTAACGTAATTGTAGAGCTGTCTGAATGTGGCATTCTTCTATTACTAACCAAAATAAATTAGATAGTGCAATGAAAATGAAACATTATAGAGGAACGAATTGGAAATATTCCGGACTTTTAAAATTCCATATTTTCTAAAATTTATTGACATGACCTACCAGATTATCTTAAACTTAAAAATGATTAAATTCATAGTCATTCAATGGAAGATATGGCTTAACAGAAGCAGAGTTCCTTCTTCGAAAATTAGATCCTGGCCAGAAGATTACAAGTACATAAAGGAAAGCAAAATTGGAGTCATCATTGTACTTCCCATCTACATGCACAACAACTATATCTAAATATTTTCTTTTTCCTATCGCCACATTCACCACACCCTCAGAAGACATAGTTAGACATTTGGCTTTGACAATTCTCACCAGGAGAACTGCTGAGGTAGTAGCCTCCATACCAAAAATTGAGTTTGTGATTAGTTGAGATGATAGTCAGCTGTAATGCACAAAATTCAATAAGCAGTTTTTGCACTGCATGTAAAGAATTGTAATCAACTATGCTTGAGCATAGGCACTGAACTCAACAATATAATGTTTGAGATACTTAAAATTGACTAGACCTTTTGGGTTATGGCACATGTCCTTCCTGCTGGGTTTAAGACGCACTGGGTGTGTGTATAACTTACCAGCAAAATAAAACAATCCAGTCTTCCCTTATATCCATTCTTCCAAGGAAATGCCAAAATGAATGAATTCATAAAAAAGAATATAAGATTAAGAAGAAATAAAGATCATGAGTTCAAGACTGATTTGTCATGGACATATGTTCATCACTTAACATGTGATGCCGTACCAAGGAGAACATTTTCTTTTGAAATATACAAAATTAACAGAAAAATCCATCTACATACTATAGAGTCATAGACTTTGCAGGGGTATGGACTATGGTGATTATGAAGCAACAGATAACACAGCAGAAATAATGAGCATTAATTACACACATAAACAGTGCCATCAGTTTGTACCTCCGACTTTGATAACAACCATACTTCACCCACTCAGGAGAAGAAAGTGCAAAGGACATTT
>QEOT01121997.1:6057-20384 GCA_003123785.1 Pterocarya stenoptera | reverse complement strand
TAGCTGCCTATATTCCAGTAAAGATATACGTGTTAGTTCCGGCGTATTTTAAGAAAGTTATATGAGGGAAAATGTACAGGCACTAACTAGTTCAATGTGAAGGAAGTAACCTTCTTGCCAAACTAGGTTTGTATACACTACTCCTCATCAGACATAACATCATCATCATAGTCCGTCTCTTCTAGATCAGAACAAGGATGCTGGCCAACGCTGCTATTTGAACCCGACTCAACCTCTGCCTCATCAATAAAATCTCAATCAAGGGGTTGCTGTCCAGATGACCCAACCAAAGCAGATGCATCAAACTCAAATGGTTGTATATCAGGCCTATGGAGTAGAGTTGACACTTCGACATCAGCATAGTCAACATTTCTTAGGAAACTTTCAGATTCCTCATCTTGATACGCCTCACCGTCACTTGATAACGTTTCATGATCCTCGTTTAGATGCACTTGTGGGATGTCATATACATTCTTATTCGTGAACTTTTGTACAACATACCAACTACCTTTCACTCTTCTATCTTTAACGTAGATACATTGTTCAGCTTGGCACGCTAAAACAAAGGGTTCATCTTTGTCCCATGTCCTGGCGAGATTGACACTAGTCATATGTGAATCTACTCAGACACCTCGTCTTTGATCACCAACATCAAACCAGTCACAGTTGAACAAGTAGACTCGACGCCATCCCATATAATGTAACTCTATAACATCATTTAGAACACCATAGAAGTCCAAATTGTTTGCTTGCTTGTCACCAGTGACTAAAACACCAGAATTTTGAATGCGACGACGTTGTGCTCGATGCTTTGTGTGGAACCTTTTACCATTAACGATGCACCCAGCATACGACCTAATTTGCGATTCAGGATCGCAAGCTAAGGCATATAGATCATTGGCTAATTCAGTAGGGGTATCTTCGCGCATAGTTTGAACCTGGAAAATTACAACCAAGTCCTTTACTAAGCATGTAATTATGCGTGATTGTAGTACAGTACTGTGGGTAGATACTTAAAACTTAGTTTGGATTGACGATGGGAAGTGCAATCTAGGTGACATACACGTTGCTTGAACCATGTAGGAAACTCTAGCCGGTGCGTTCCATCAGCCAGGGTTGGGTTATCTTCCTTACATAATCAATAGTGCTCACTGCAATCAATATGGTATTATTGACATTTCCTAAAATTGGTCGACAACTTCAACCAAAGTAGATGTATAGTAAGTAGCTTAAACGCATTCTAAGTTCAAGAAGCCGGTGAATTTGCATATAATTGAAGTCGTCATTTTGGGGTAAAGAAACCTTTAGATGTGTTTCATGAACGTTTGTGGGAGTGCCATTTGCCATTCGTTAACATGTTGCATGAATGCTTATGGGCGTATTGCTTGCCATTAATTGAGTTTGCATATAGTGGGAGTGGTCATTTTGGTGTGAGGAAAATCTTAAATGTGTTTTATGAACGTTTGTGGGAGTATCATTTGCCATTCATTGACTTATTGCATAAACGTTTGCGGGAGTATCATTTACCCTTATCAGAGTTTGTATATAATAGGACCATGCATACTACTATTTCTTATTCTTCTTTTAAATTTATTTATAGTTTTAATCCATTTACTCCTTTAACTTTGTTACTTTTGCTTGTTGATGACAGGAGTAACTTGGATGGACTTTTTCAATTTCTTGAAAAGATTAATGACAATCCATATAAAGTGGATCTTCCAGGTAAGTATCATGTTTCTGTTATTTTCAATGTTACTAACCTTTTTCCATTTGATCCAGGTGGAGATTCGAGGTCGAATCCTTTTGAGGAGAGGGGAAATGATGGGAACCAAGCTGGGCCTAGTCTTAAAGATCCTTTGCAAGTTCTAGATGGGCCAATTACAAGATCAAGAGCCAAAAAGATCAAGGAAGCAACGCAAGAATTGGTGTAATCTACTTGGGATGAAGCTAGTAAGAGCCCAACACTTAAGATGGACTTGAAAGAAGGAGAACAAGTTTTG
Source organism: Pterocarya stenoptera (assembly GCA_003123785.1). Lineage (NCBI taxonomy): Eukaryota > Viridiplantae > Streptophyta > Magnoliopsida > Fagales > Juglandaceae > Pterocarya > Pterocarya stenoptera. The sequence goes on along the minus strand of QEOT01121997.1, from coordinate 18,384 downwards.
ATCCACTTGATACAAGCTGTAGAAGATACGACTTAGAGTATTGTTTGGGCCAAATGTTATTGATGGCTTTCAATTTGTTAAAGTATTTATTTTATTAGTTTTGAATAAGTAGGCGTGAGGATGCTTGCCCCACATATGTCTAATTTCTTATAAACTAGGGTTTTGGAAAGACCTTGTATTTTGGCCAAGGGCTTATTTGGAAAGTAACATTTTTAGGAACTAGGGTTTTGAATAGATGTACTGTAGCAAGTATTGTAGCCGCGGTACTGTTCATGCGGCACTATTCATCTAGGGCTATTTTTGGAAGAAAGAGATTTATTTTGGGTTAGGGTTTCAATTAGGTTTTGCTTTAAATACTCTTTATAGTCTCATTTTAATCAGTTTATGAAATTTGATGAATTTATTCATTGTGAGTTGACTTTTACTCCTTTTGTTCTTAATTGAACTTTTGAACTTATCAAAGGTAAATCACAACCTTTGGGGCGTTCCTCCTTGTAATCTGGATTCTTGAGACGGGTTCTTCAACTGGTGTAGATTTTAATATAATCTAGGTTCTTGAAACGAGTTCTCATCGGATCTAGATTCTCCATCCATTTGACTTGATTTTGACTTTCTTGGGTGAGTTTTCAATTTGATTGTAAGTTCAAGGGATTCCTTTCCTTTGGGTTCATATCAATAAAATACGTAGACAGTAATAAAATATGCGTACTCTATGTAGGCAGCAATCTCGGTGCAGCTGTTAAGCACATACCAACAAGCTGCGAATAATAGTTGAGGATCGTATTGTTTATGTGATGCCACACCCAGGGGATGAACCTTTTGTGTGAAAATGCTAAATCCATCTACCCTCTCATCATCCAAAGCATCAATGTTGCAATCCTGTCGGTTGAATCGCTTCTCAATATCCTCTAGATACATTGAGCAAAATGTCAAGCATTCGACATGAATGTATGCTTCCGCTATTGATCTCTCGGGGCAAGCCTTATTCTTAACATACCGCTTAAATCTTCCAAGAAACCGCTCAAATGGGTGCATCCACCTATATTGAACTGGTCCATCAAGCAACACCTCACGGGGCAGGTGGAGAGCTAGGTGGACCATCACATCAAAGAATGACGGAGGAAATATCATCTCCAACTTGCATAGAATCAGGACGATATCACTTTCCAGGTTTGCCAAATTGTCCACACTTAGAGTTCGTGCGCAAATCTCTTTGAAGAACTGACTAAGCTCTATCAAAGGTTGTGCAACATTGTTTTGCAAACACCCCCCAACCGCAATAAGGAGTAGTCTCTGTAAGAAAACATGACAGTCATGACTTTTCATCCCTGAAATTTTGCAGTCACGAACAGAAACACTTCTTGAAATATTTGCCGCGAACCCATCTGGAAACTTCACATCAGCCAACCACTCACAAAACATTTTCCTCTCATCGCCATTTAGTGTAAAACATGCATGTGGCATCAAACACCAGTTAGCAAGTTACGTCAAATGAAGTTCCTTTCTTATCCCTAAATTTGCTAGGTCACAACGAGAGTTAATATTATCCTTACTTTTTCTTGTTATGTTCATTAGGGTGCCGAGTATGTTATCACAAATATTCTTTTCAATATGCATTACGTTAAGATTATGCCGAAGCTGAAGTGATTGCCAATACGGTAAGTTGTAGAAAATACTTCTCTTGGTCCAGTTCAACTCCTCAGTAGTCCGCTTTCTCTTCTTCCAACCTTTGCCAAATTCCACTTCCCCAAGAAGACTGAGTTGATGGAGAATATCAGGTCCGGATAAGCAGTTAGGCGGCATACTGATATGAACCCACAGGAAGAGAATCCCTTGAACCCACAATCAATTTGAAAACACACCCAAGAAAGCCAAACTCAAGTCAATGGATGGAGAATCTAGACCCGATGAGAACTCGTTTCAAGAACCTAGATTATATTAAAATCTAGACTCATTGAAGAACTCGTTTCAAGAACCTAGATTACAAGGAGGAACGCCACAAATGTTATGATTTACCTTTGATAAGTTCAAAAGTTTAATTAAAAACAAAAGGAGTAAAACTCAACTCATAATGAATAAATTCATCAAATTTCATAAACTGATTAAAATAAGGCTACAAAGAGTATTTAAACCAAAACCCTAATGAAACCCTAGCCAAAATAAAACCTCTTCTCTTAAAAATGCCCCTGTATGAACAGTGCTGTACAATGATTCGCTGCATGAACAGTGCTGCTACAGTGATTCGGCTGAGTGAACAGTGTTGGTACAGTAATTTTTGAAACCCTAGTTCCTAAAAAGTAACTTTCCAAATAAGCCCTTGACCAAAATACAAGGCCTTCTCAAAAGCCCTAATTCATAAAAGAATAAGACATATGTGGGCCAAGTATCCTCAAGCCCACTTATTTTAAACTAATAAAATAAGTCATTTAGCCAAATTAAAAGCCTCCAATAACAATAGGCCCTATCTCTAAATCATATCTTCCATAGCTTGAATCAAGTGGATCAATACTGGTTCTTTTTCTTTCAAGCTCGTCTTGAGTGTTGGGCTCTTGCTAAGTTCATCCCAAGTGGATTACACCAATTCTTGCATTGCTTCCTTGATCTTCGTGGCTATTGATCTTGTAATTGGCCCATCTTGGTTCCCATCACATATGGTGATCATCCTTTCCTTTGAAACAAGATTTTTTCTTCGGCCATACGTGTTTTGCGGGTAAAAAGCGACAGTGTCCCACGTAACAATGCTTACGGCCAAAGGTCAACCACATAGAATCTGTATCTAAATTGCATGAAGGACAGGCCAATTTCCCTTTAGTTGACCAACCCGACAGGTTCCCATATGTGGGGAAGTCGTTTATTGTCCACAGTAACGCCACATGCAATCTGAAAGTCTCCTTGTACATGCATCATATGTATGGACCCCATTCTCCCAAAGCTCATTCAATTCATCTACCAAGGGCTGCAGGTATATATCAATCTCATTTCTAGGTGATTTTGGACTAGGAATAATGAGAGACATGATGAAGAATTGCTCTTTCATGCAGAACCATGGAGGCAAGTTATACGGCACGAGGATAACGGGCCAGATACTATACGGTTTTGCAAGGTTGTTGAAAGGATTAAAACCATCACTCGCTAAACCAGGCCTGATATTGCGAGCATCTGCAGCAAACCAACTATGATCATTGTCGAAAGTAGTCCAAACCTGTGCATCGGCTGGATGCCTCAAAGTACCACCTTCATTGTTTCTATGCTCTATATGCCATCTCATATTAGTTGACATATATAGTCATTGCAACCTCGGCTTCAAAGGAAAATGACGCAATACCTTCTGCGGGATTAAATGGTTTCTATGTGTGTTTGGCAATCACCAAAGGGCATTGCATTTTGGACACATTCATATATGCATTGTCCTTCCAAAATAAAACGCAATCATTAGGGCAAGCATGTATTTTGTGATATTTGAATCCTAAATCCTGCTCTAGTGATCGTGACGCTTCGTAAGAATGCGGAAAATGAGCGTCCAGAAATGCAGATCTCAACAACTTCAGTAGAAGATTAAATGACTTGATCGACCAACCTCCAATGGCTTTAATGTGAAGCAACTTCACAATGAAGGAGAGCTTTGAAAATTGTTTACAACCATGGTAAAGTGGACATTGTGCATCATCTAATAGTTTGTCATATGAGAAGGAAGGGTTTGCCTTGCCTATAGGTGGGTGAACTCTAGGTCCGGCATCATCATCCACCTCACCCATGAACGTGCCTTCCCTAATGTCATCTAACATCTGCTCCATGTCATCAGTATATTCGTCTTCATCACTAGGTGACGCTGGTAGATTGTCATCACTAACATAAAGAATCTCTTATTCCCCATGAAATATCCAGGGATTGTAATTTGGATTAATCCCATTTAGGTACAAGTGTGTTTCCATCTCGGGTATAGGGAGGAAGATATTGTTATAGCACGAATGGCAAGGACAACGGATGTGGTCAGCTCCCGCTGCGTGCGCTTGAGCTACTATGAGGAACTGTTCGACCCCTTCAGTGCATTGGGTTGACATAAGTCTATTTCTCAGGTGCATCCAACTTCTGTCCATCTGGTTACAAAACAGATCGATAATTAGAGTATCTTCATGACAAGGAGGACGCTGTTAAAGGCATCCTCGCGATGGGGTTATAAGCATGAGCCATTGAAAGAGGCAAAGCCATGATTTTCACATGGCCACAAAAAATTAAGGTAGGGATGAAAGCATCTTTAGTTGTCATGATAAAAACAATCAAATCAGCAAAAATACGCTGTCAAATCATGAATCCAAAAACACCGATATGGATAAGCTATAGACTTGTCCATATCAAACTGTACTCTATCTGATATTGAATATGGCTGGTTGTTGGGTGAGGATGAAATTTTGTGACAAGCAAGATTTCCTCATGCATGCAACTACGAATTTTATCTAATAGAAGAAGATTGAAAATCACTGCTATCTAGCCAATTTTCATGTTTGGGGATACAATAACCATGTAGACTTGTTTTATATATGATGTCTACTTCTATCAACAAGTCCAATATCCTCCCGTAGATGTTTGCTTTTTCTTTTTTAAAACTGATCATAGTCATTTTATTAATAGAAAATCACTTGTACACAGGTAGTATACAAGAGAAGGAATCATAGTAATTCTAGTTAGGAATATCTATGGTTTAGGGAGCGATGTTTAGGGGGAAATAATACTTTTCTGGCTTAGTGAATCTATTGAGTCATTATGACATCCCAAGGTGGAAATAACTTAATGGAATCTGGTGGGAATACGTGTTTAAGGTGCAAACCTTACTGTCTAACTAGGTTTTCCACTTTCAATATTGCAATTAGTATGTGTTTTTCAATCCTGTCCTTCTGGGCTGTTTGTAAGTGCATAATTGAAACCAACAAAAGCTACTAGTCTGAACAGAGTAGAATTGTCCATCAGAAATGGACGAATAACGGTCAAAAAGTGTCTTAACCCAAGCTATCTAGCCAGTTGACTCCTCCCTAAATATGTACGATATATTACATAAAGAATTGGCAATTGCAACTTGGAGTAAAGTTGCTGTTTCAGATTTACTAAACATGTAAAAAAAATGAGTAAGCGAGTGTTGTACATGACGGCCAACTAATTAGATTGAAAATATCAATAATTCTCTATTATAAACTGTGTTGGAGATCATGAATAATTAATAGTACGAGGGAAATGGAATGTAATACACATATCTAACCATGGATACCATAACACTGAGATTTTATAAATATCAAGTCACAAAATGACTTGGTTTGATGTGGCACATCAAATTTCCCAAATTAGTTTTATAAAATCTCTGTGTGACTTTTAGCACTTCTTATATATACACACACATAAGTATAATTATATATAAGAGCTGTACCCGGTACCAACAAACTGTTAGGATGTGCATTGTGCAAACTGTTAACTAAGAAGACAACAAACATGCATGCAATGTTTGCTTAAAGATGAGCATATACATGATTGGATGCTGATTTTTCAACTATATTGCCATCGAACTACTGCTCAATGAATGACTTTAGCATTCTACAGTACTACAATTATCATATATCATGTAAGACCCCTTTCCCGTAGATTTAAAAGGGAATATTTGTAATCTTATCAATTAACACATGCTGAAAACACACAGCATAAATCATTAGAAGAGAAACAGAGGCTCGGGAGAGGGGCGTGTGCGACAGAGCCAAAACTCACTGAGGGAAGAGAAGCTGATGTGCGGCGGCTATGGGTGGCTGGCGGTCGTGCTGGTCGGCAGTTTCTGGCACCGCGGTGGTGCTCCGACATCCTGGGGTGATCGCCGGTGGCTGAGCAGAGCACACGGGCCTTTTTTTTTTTTTTGTTGACAGTGGAGAGATGCGGCTAGCCGTTGGCTTACGGTGGCTTTCCAACGAGTCGACGCATTCTGGATATATTCCGGTGGTGGCAAATTTCTGGGTTGTCCGTAGCTGCTTCGACGTGGTGAAGATTCGTTGGTTTCTCATGAATGAGGCGGGAGCAGGTGCTCACGGTGTGTACGTGGTGCAGGTTGCGGCTAACGGTTTCTGCCAGGTGGTTGCAATTCCCTCGTGGGGTTGGGCAGTAATCTCCCCTTCTGTGATGGTAGTGAAATTGTTGAACATGGAGGAGCCGTGGCTGGGTCGATGGTGGATTCGTCGTGATACTTACTACGTCTAGTCTGCTGGTGCATGGCAGTTTCCGAAACATGGAGGCGGCAGAATGTTTGTACGTGAGAGAGATAAGAGGAGATCATTTCTAGGTCATGTGTTATACATGTATAAATAGGTGATGGGGAAAACCCTAGGGAAAAAGAGATAGAGGCGTGCATGCAGTGGGAACGGAAGTCTATTGGAGCCGTGCATGCAGCGTATAAGATGTGAATTGTGCACAACATGGACTCCAAACAAGAAAGCATGGGCTTGGGCTTTTTGGCCTATTAAAAAAAAATAATAATAATAAAACTTATCTTATAGTCTAAATTTAGGATGGTGTTGTTACAAACTCTCCTCCTTATAAAAATTCCGTCCTCGGAATTTGCTAGTACTTCAAGCAACCTACATATTTGTCCATCACATTCTTTCCATGTTTCTATTTTAGATCTTTGATAATATAGTCGAGCCTAATATTTCAAAATTCCTATATCTCTCATATTTTCCTAATCTTTTTACACGTGCACTTACTGTCAATGATCATACGCTTAGAAATACAATATAAGCCTAAAGTCATGTATACCTCGACAACAAGATTGATTAAAAAAAAAAAACTATTAATAATATCACTCAAACTATTATCTTTCTCCAAATAATAGTGAGTGATTGTCTCCACATAAAATAATAATTAAACTTTCCACATAAAATGATAAATAATTCTTCGCATAGAATGATAAATAAATCTCCTCATATATTAATAACCTCAGATAAACATCAATTTAAAATTCTCCAAAGCTTAGAGTCTATAAAATATCTCAATTCTAAAATTCAAAAAAATTGAATTCTCACAATGATCATGTGCCTATGCTTATGGCCTACATCTCTAATTATAAGTACCTCAATTATAGGCATAGCAACATCAATTAAACTTCAATATCAAAGCTCGACTTCTCGTGCTATTCTTTAATAATGCCGACCTAATAGTTACAACTTTAATGTGCATGTCTAAGGCATACGTGTACTTAAATCATCTTCTGGTTGTATACCTTAAATTCTCGTTCCTCAAAAATATATTAACTCCACAATTTCTTTCAATAGCTCCATTGCTAAACAATTCTGCAATACAATATTTTCCAAAGATCTTTTGTTCACCATTCATACTAGGCGAAAGAATCAAATTACATAATATACTTTCCATCAAAAGTCATGAATACCAATCACCATATGCAAATTTCTGGCATAACTCCAAAACCTACTAATTACGTTCTCTAATTTCCTTAAGTAAGACTTCATCAAATATAATTCAATCTCCATCCATTCTCATGAACCAGATACACTATCAATCTTAAAAATAAAAGTTCCCCAACTTCACCTTCCTTCAATCAATTACACTGTCATAACCAAATTGACACGTAACTCTAGTACACAATTCCGATAAAATTTAGATATCCATGCTACAAGAAATTCCTAGAGTCATGTGCCAAAATCTAAAGAAACTATTAATTAAAATTTCAATACTCACATAAATAATAACTACAATAGTGCTAACTAGTAAGAGCTATAATATATCCTACCATAATAAAAATACTCAATAACTCTTGAGCAGGCCAGGAGCATCCCTAGGTGATCGTATCCTAAAATAAAAAATAAAAAAATACTTTTCTTTTCCTTTCCTTTCTTTCTTCTTCTTTTTTTTTTTTGAAAAAAAAAAAGTCTATAGAATCTCTCAACCTGGGCTCTGATACCATTTGTAACACCCTTTTCCCGTAGGCTAGGTGTGTCACGTGTTTTTCATAAAATAAACCCGGCAAGAGATCTCATATTAAAATAAAACAATTTAGGATTTATCTCATAAAACGTTGTCTGATAAAAATGTCTTCCAACAATATTAAATGAATAAACTGAATAAATTTATGTCGTAAAAGCAATAAAATAAATTTCATTCTAAAAGGTCTGAAATTAAAATAACTGCTCCTTCTAATCCTGGCCTGCCTGCTTGTAATCATCATCCTCACCTGGGTGGTTAAAAACATGAAAACAAACTAAAATGAGTCGAATACTCAGTAAGAAATCCATCACAACGTTAACATACTAAACATAAGGTTTTTCATAAAAGTTTTCATGCTGAGAACTTAAAATTCATGACTGATCATACTGATGTTTATGCTATGCACAACTGATTTATCTGAATGAACTGCCTGATCTGTTTTAACTGAATGAACTGACTGGCCAACACACTTAACCTTGTGTGCGAGGTTGTGCACCGGCCCCACGTCCCGTGGCCACGAGGGGAGCCGCTGTAACAGCTTGCTAGAAATTCAACGATGGAATTTCTATTGGCTTTAGGAACCTCGTGAAAACTCCATAAGTTTTCACGAATCGACCAATCGTATTGGTTTTAGTCTGTCAACATAGTTTGTGTTATCACTCATTATGGTGCCAGAAGTGCGATTCTATTTATTTGAGGTGATTATAAGTGTCATAATACATTATGATCTGCGCCATTAGACTCAGTTGATTATTTATGATTTTATGGCGCAATAAGTCAATTTTCATATTTTCGGACGAAACGCCTGTTCGAAACTATGAATTCTTTTTTTGGGGCACTTCGGGATTGAATTTCGGTAAATGATTTTCACTATAGGTTAATTTGAATATTTAGGATTTTTCAGTACTAAGTTTATTATTTACTTTCTGGAGTGAATAGTAACTTCAGTTAACATACTAAGTGCAGTGTTTTCAAAATCACAGTGTGGAATGTCCAAATTAGATTAGAGAAGGTTTTTTTTGGATACTTGGCATGATCTTAGCCACACAATAGTGAATAGTATTAGACACTTGATACCGAGAGGAATCTTTGATGGATTTGGGCTTGATAGCAACCCAAACTCTCTTAAAACCCCAAAATTTAGGCCCATTTGGTTTTGGCCCATTAAGGCCCACGAATTTGGCCTCTTTAACATTGCTTTGGCCAATTTTGCAACCCCACTTGGCTGATTAGATCTTCCAAAAGAGATTCTAGAAGGTTTTGAAGAAAAATATCTAAAGGGCCACCTCACTCTTTCACTCTCACACTCCATCTTGAGATAAGATCTTGGGCTGATTTTTTGGGGAAGAAAAGGCCAACACTCAAGCTCTCTTCAGTCCTATCACTTTCCATAACCTGTGTAAGAGTCTCTCCAGTCCACTTCTCACGACAAGCAACTCTCCTTTACACTTTTCTTTGACAACACAAAAGACTCTCTCGGATAGTTTTTGTGGTCTCTGTTGAATGCCTTATTCGAAGCTTTTGTAAGTATTTTCTCACAAAGTTTCCTTCATAAAAGTTGTTTCTTTTCTAGTTTAGTTTACGTGGATATCTTATTTGTTCCATTTGGATATCAGTTGATCGATGAAAAGTTGTTCAAACCCCAGAAAGGTTAATCTGGGCTATAAACTGGAGAGTGTGTTGTAGTTTGGAGTTTTTGACCAAACTAATGGATAGATCTTGGTCCGAAATTTTTATGGAGTACTACTGTTATCATGTGTATATGATTATTTGTTGAGGATTGGTTGCATGATTAAAGGTTTAGGTGAAATAATTTCTTAGATCTAGAAACCTAGAAACTGGAAGAGGAAAAACAGTTTTTGTTTTGAGAAAGTTTTAAATCTTTTATGGTTTAATCCTAATCCAATGGCTTTGATATTTTTATTTGAGGATTCTAAGCCTCTTATATACATGTTAGAATGTTGTTTTGACCATATTTGATGTTAGTTACGAAGATATGAAATTTTTATGCAAGAAGATATTCGGTAGGCCAAAGTGAAGATGTTCTTGACTAAATTTATGTTTTAATTATTTTTAACCATGTGATCTTGAATTGAAGCTTGGATCTGTTTTAGGACACCTTTTTAAACCATGTGATGTTTTTATTTGAAGATCACATCTTTATATGTCTTGGATCAAGAGGTTGATCAAAGCAAGTTAGAAAACAAAAATCAAAGGAATAGCCTAAGTAAAATTTTGGCCCTATAGAGTTTTAATGGTTGTGTTTAGTTTTAAATTTTTCTGAGTTGATATTTGAATTTAAGACAAAATTTACATGAGATATGTAAATTTTGGTGATTTTTGGAGTTAGGATGCAAAATCCTTAAGTTAGGGGTAAAATGGTCATTTTCCCACATGTAGAGGGTAAAAATGGTAATTTTACTCTCAGTTAATTTTTTTCTATATTTCTAATTGTTAGTGACTAAGTTCTAACTTTTAGAAAATCACTATTTTCAGTTCCTCGTGATCGTGTTTGGGTTGTCTATAAAAAGCAAAGATCGAGGTAAATTAGCTTTTAACTTACTAGCAGTTTAATGTGTATGAGTGATAAGTAATGGAACTACAGTGTATGTATGTATGTTATAACATATGTCATGCCAAGCCATTACATAATTATCTGTTACACAGAATTTATTCTGTCACAAGTTATTCATTTGTTACACAAGATATTCTGTCACGTATTGTTATACATTACAAGTATGCCATGTTAAGTGTGTTGCCTGTTATATGTTATGTCATATTATGAAATGTTTCTATTTCAAGCAAGTCATATCTTTTGAGTTGCGTTCAAGTCATGTTGTGTTACTTCAGGATTTCTGTCTTTTTGTACTCTAGTCACATTTCGTCTCAAATACAGTTTGTGTATTTCAAGAACAGTCATGTCAATCACGACCCTAAGTGCTAGGATGGGGTAATATCCCAGTGGAACTCCTTTGTTCACGCTGGAGTGTTTAATAAGGTGTGAAATTCTCTAAGTTGACGAAATATAGTGAACGGATAGCGGTCGGGACCTAACTAGCTGGTCACCGGAGCGCGCCAGACACTAATGCCGATGGAGCCACATTTCAGCTGGTGCAGATATCAAACGGATTTCAGTTCTCGTGGGGTCCATCATGAGTATGGTACACGAGGTATGGGGATCATATAGAGTGTGGCACATACGATTGGTGCAGATACCAGTCATAACGCACTCACAGCTGGTGCAGATACCTGTGATGTGATGCGGTAATCAGTAGGGACACATGGTTCTAGGGAACCCATGTAGTATCCAAAAAGATAAGCTTAAGGAGATAAAGAAAAGGATTTCATGTTAAGTCAAGTTTCAGATCAAGTCTTGTCAAGTCAAGTCTCAGTTGAAGTCTAGTTCAATTTAAGCAAGTCAAGTTCAGTTCACTCTTTAGTTTAGGTTATGTTAGTTACATTATATGGTGTGTCAAGTTATGTTATGATTACCTATGATTTTAATTATGCATTCATGCTTTTACTGTCATGCATGCATCATTAACCTGTGTGAAGGTTTTCTGTTAACTTACTGAGATTTGTAATCAAATCTCACTGTGGTAGTCTCACTACTATTCCCACCCGAATGGTAGATTTTGTCATAGGACCTGAAGAAGAAATGGAATTCGACCAACTGGACACAGTCGACTAAGTGACGGTACGGCGTCAATGTTAATATAGTAGTTAACTTAAATTACTACTTGTATTATGGAGTTGCATCTCCAGTACTCTTTTGATCATAACCATTTTGGACTAGTGTTATGATCTCAGTTATTTAGTATGTCCTTTTGTATGAAATATGTTTTGAGTTTTTGGGATACTTTCAGTTTGGTGCATAGTATTGCTAAAGAAAAAAAAAATTATCCACTGCGAATATTGCATAATGTTAGATGCATGTTAGGAACATCGCATCATATATGTCATGAACGGGGGCAGGTAATCGTGTGTTGCATGTCTCGACGCTTCAAATGTCCGTCCAATCCCAAGCGAAAATTTGGAGGCATCACAGCCGCTGATAGTATTCTAGCATACTATGGTGGACCACGACTGAGTTCGTGGCTTGCACACCATCCTGAACTGAACTGCATTGGTACCATGCATTTGAATGGTCATTTGATTAACTGAACTGATTTTATCTTGCACTTGAACTTAAGATAGCTTACGTGTCTTATGACCATGAGATGCATGACATAATACATACATAATTATAATTTCTAAATCTGAACATGATGCGGAATGAACTGATCATGTGCTATGTTGAATGACATGTTTGCATATGACATGAGTGATACATAAATGTGGGATTTGGTATTTGGAGGA
>QEOT01121996.1:0-20370 GCA_003123785.1 Pterocarya stenoptera | reverse complement strand
TCAGCACTTTTATCAATGGTCTCAGCTGCATCAGCCCCGAGTAATGGAATAATTTGTAATGCAAATAAATAAATAAAACAGCTTAGAATTTGCTGAAGACAAACCGTATTTGTCGTCTCACCTTAGTATGCCAGTCCCACAGCCTACATCCATAACAAGAGCATTCTTCAAAAGAGAGGGGTTTTGCAAGATGACTTGTCTATAAGCATCCGTTCTTACCTGCAATAACATTTACATATGTGTTAGCATTGCAGGCAACTTTTTACCAAGCAAAGCTTTTTTCCAAGCAAAAATTGATACAAATGAACTTCACTCCTCCAAACATAACAGATGGAGTAAGAACCTTATCACTTATCATCTCTCTGTGGATTCCAAATGAACTGTAGGCCCCAAAATAATTATCATTCACATTCTTGATTTCTTTTGCAATGATAGTTGGAAAAGAAGCTCTTAAAGGTGTTTCTTTCAGCTTTCCACCAGTTGAGCCAGCCTGTTCTATTGAACCCACACCATTTTTGTCATTGGAAGCAGAAACAACTTTCTCTCCACTTTTGTCACAGGCATCAGCACGATCATCATCAATAAAAATATCTTCATAATTCTTCAAGTCCCTTATCAGTTCCTCTTTGTCAATTGGTGCGGCATAGTCATCTTCACCTTCCTCATCTTCACCAAAATTATACAGTAGTGAGTCATCTTTCATGAAAGGTTTTAGGTATCTTTCGTCATCCAAAAGTGGATTAATGGCTTCAATGTTGACTGTCTCGTGTAAATGATTCTGCAGATCTTGGTTTGACTGGCAGGCAACACCGCAATTCCAACATCTATGTTCTGCCACCTGGTACACAAAATAATCGATAGGTGATAAGAACATCTCAGAGCACAACTTTTTACCTGCAAGTTATCAAACTTGAAAACTTGCACTCAAATCCTCAGACTCCCATATGCAAATCTATTTATTCACGTGAGTGTATAAACATATAGTTGGTTAAATATATTTGCAAATTGAAAACTAAAACGGAAAACCCTCAACATAGTTTCTCATCGTTGATTACATGAAAATGACCATTACTCTGAGCCACTCGTGAAAACTTGGCACAAATATTGCAACTTTCTTCATCTTTTTCCCTTCTTGTTCCACTCCTCCTTCTCAACAACCAAACAGTGAGTACGAAGAACAGAAAAACACGTTATCTGCATGCTGAGGACACGCAAAAGATTACAAGGATACACTTTTGTAATAATTTCCACTAGACTGGGCAAAACACAACTACTTGGCTTCATTCAACCTGGATTTCCCATTCGTAGCTCCTCTTTTTTTCTAAACGAACACTATATACAAAGCCCATATTTAGCCTGACGGGACAAATTTATTCAGACGAATATTTTCTTCCAGTTCCACTTACTTTTCTTTTAATTTCCGCCATTTTATGAGCAAGAAAATATGGCTCAAATCAAATAGTACACTTACCTGAGAGCGGACGTAGTTAATGAGCTTGAACGCACCGTAGAAATCCAAACCCAACCCTGTCCGAATACCCCGAAAATCGAAGTGGTGCGACGAACTGCAGTGATCGAACAGCGCATCGCACGAATCGTACCTGGAGTGGCAGAAAAAGCAAAGGAAATCGGTGTCGGAGCTTTCTCCTTCATCCACATCATCGTTTTCTGCCTCCCAGTCGTCCCAGCCTTCGACCTCTTCGTCTTCGCTTTCTTCTTCGAGTTCTTTTTCTACTCCAAACTCGTGGTCCATTAGGTCTATTCTACGAGACTCTTGATCTTGAGGGTTGTTACTGGCCATGGGTGGTGCCGTATGGAGGGACTGGAAGCAGAAGAGTTGTGCGCTTCAAGCCTGTCAAGTGTTTAAACCCCTGCCCAAAAACCCTACCCAGGGCAGGTCAAGGGAAGAAAACCCACCAAAAGTTACCAAAATAATCAAATAAACAAAAATAATAACAAAACAGCAATCCTGTTACATACAGTCGCTACATACAGTCGACGTGCAGTCGGATCATGATGTGGCAGCTACTTTTACATAAAAAAAAAAAACAAAAGCTGAGTGAGTTGTTGCATTTTGATCGTGCGGTCGAGTGATGTTGTCTCAGTTTAAGGAAGTTTGGAGACGAGGAGATTGTTTTATGTCTCCGGTATGGGTGGTTTTAGTCCAACGATGATGGAGACAACGGCAGCCGATTGTGGCGGCGGCGCTAATAGCCGAGGTGCAAGTGGTAACTGTTGTGACATGAGCGTGAGCTGCTAGTGCAGATGGAACTGTAAGGACCACCAGCATGGTTGTGTATTCGTGATTTTTCTCATCTATTTGGGTATTTGTTCAGAAAGAACTTTTTCGGTTCGCCAACAACAGTCGGTGGTCGACTTCGAAAAAGTGCAGGACACCCATAAATCAAACCACACAAAAAAAGGCCTCATCGCGATAAGCGAAGAGCAGCAGTGTCGGCAACAGCAAGCTGCCAAGACGCACCACCACCAGCAATTCCTGTTCTCCGAGGAAGTATTTATGAGGCTTTTTGTTTATTAGGATATATGTGAGGCTTCGAATGTCATGCTAATGGTGGAAGGTGAACTGAAGAATGGGTTTTATTTTTCATTGGATTTTAACAACTTCTACATTATTTACTTTCTGATATCGGTGTAATGGCGATTCTTTTATATCCTTTTTTTCCTCAATTTCAGGTTTTTTTTGCTTTGGGTTCAGCTCTCCATGAAAATATGTAAATGAGCCACGTTATTTCTTCACCAATCTCTCGTGGGTTTCATCCTTTACCCTCCCTCTTTCTCTTTCGTACAAGAGTTCCCTCTTCAGTGGATATATTGCTTTACTTTTGTAGAAGTCTGTCTTACGCAAACTATGATCTATGCTACTCCTGCAGCTTCTTAATTTCTTTCACTCCACTCTCTATTTTCTCTTTTTACCATGTTCTTATCCAGAAACCATAAAAGGGTATCTAAATTGTTTGAAATGATTGTCAAACTCAACTACCATATACTTTTCTCACCTATTGTCTATGTGAAACCTACAGCAAAGCAAGACCCGTTTCATTTTTTCAGTAGCTCGTTTAAGTGATTTTGAGCCATGCGAGGAGGAAGGAAACTCGGGAGGAGAAGGGAAAAAATGAAATGAGGGAGGAAGAAAACCCAGAGGCTGAGAAAGCACTGTTTTGATTAAAATGAATGAAACGAATCGTTTCATTTTTACACGTGGACACCGACTGTGCGGCGCTTCCCCCAGCCGACTGCAATAAGAGTTTCTCATAAAACAGCCTAGCCATGATATGTTAATGAGAAACTCTTATTGCAGTCGGCTGGGGGAAGAGCCGCACAGTCGGTGTCCACGTGTAAAAATGAAACGATTCGTTTCATTCATTTTAATCAAAACAGTGCTTTCTCAGCCTCTGGGTTTTCTTCCTCCCTCATTTCATTTTTAAAATTCTAAAATAAAAATGATATTAACAAATTATATTCTAATATTATTTTAATTTTATAATATTTTTTATTCAACTTTTTCTCTCTCATTTTCTAAAACATAATAACTAACCTAGTTTGATTTCGCAGATAAAATTATATGAGTTGAAATTAAAGTTAAAAATTGAATAAAATATCGTTATAATATATATTTTTTAATATTATTTTTATTTTGATATTTGAAAAAATTAAATTTTTTTTTTGTGAAAATTTAAGAATATTGTAATAATTAGATAAGACGATATAAGATAAGTTGTGAAAACAAACGAGGTCATTACTATTCACAAATCATCTTATTACTATTTAAAAAATTATCCTCTCATATCATTCTCCAAACATCTCATAGTGAGAGGAATACGCAAAACGATATGTTCTACACATCAATTTAAAAATAAAATAAAATATTTTATTTTATAATATTATTGTTATTTTTATGGAATAGGCATGTAAATACTCTCGATTTTTTTTAAACTGTTTGGATGATATTAAATACACAAAAAACATTAAGGGTGGTGGCTCAAGATTGCCATTTGAGAAGTGCTACGGATCAACCACTGCTCACGGCTGATCCGCAACACACTATATGTGTCACATTTTCCTCTTTTCATTTTTTTTCACCCGGTTCTCTCTTCTCCTTCCCGTTTCTCCCTCTCTTTCCCATTTCTCTCCTCACCCATGTCCCCGTCACAGCCCAGATCCAGCATCGCCGCCGCCGATTCGACCTCCCACCGCAGCCACCGACCACCACCACTATAGAGCCCGTCCTCCTCCCCCAGCCCAAGGCCCCTACACACCCACGCCTGTCGCCCCACCCCACGCTGTTAGGGACCTCGGTCAAATCCCTAAACACTAGGATCTCCACACCAAGGGTGACCTTGTGATGACCAAACCTCCGTTCTTCTCTTGCTTGATTCTCGAACAATAGTGGCAAATATGGCAATTTGGACAATGTGAGGTTAGTGTTTAGGCTAAGATTAGTGTATGGGATGTTTGAAAAAATGGCTAAATGTTTGGGTGGCTAGGCTTGCATGGGGTGCACGGGAATAGTGGTTTGCATGGATGGCGCCACTTTGGTGATTAGGGTTAGGGTTTGGACAATGTGTATAGGGTTTGAGATGAAATATGGATTAGGGTTTTAGAGGTGGGCGGCACTAACTTGGCCGAATAGGTGATGGAGAGTTTTTAGGAATGTTTCCTAAAAACTAGAGATTTGATAGTGGATAGGGTTGTGGCCGACCAAGAGAGATGAATGGGTCAACTAGGGTTTCCAAGTATGGAAACTCTAATATGGCAAGTGGGTTGGTCGACCAAGTCAATCCAAATAAGGAAGGAGTTGACCGAAATTAACTTAGAGGCCAATAAGGAAGTGTGGTTCGGCTAGGTCAACAAGTTTCGAGTTAACAATTTATGAAAAGTTGACAAACACTAGGGTTGGCCGAAACTATGAGATGGATGGATTGAAAGACAAAAATAAGGATGAACACCAAGAACACAATGAAGAACAATCAAGAACAAAAGATAATATTCCAACAAATGATTCACGAATTGCACAAATGTTGAATAAACCTCATGTATTGACAAAATGAATAAGAATAAAGATATTCAACTTGGATTCAATGAATTGCACCAAGTTGAAAAATAAGATAAATGGATTACTCTAATTCAATGAATTGCATTGAGTAATCCTCTCTTTCGGATTCAATGAATTGCACCCAAAATAGTCCAAGTGTCTAGCACCGAAAATGATCTCTCGATAATGTCTTCACTCTAGTCAATTTGTCAAAGATGTGAAAGAAATGACTAAGGGTCCTATTTATAAAGGTTACAACTTGGAAACTCCAAAAAGGTCAATTTGCAATAAAATAAATAATATAAATAAAGATAGTGACATGAACCACGTGGTCGTGCCATGCATGGGCCAATGGTTCCGCTAGGATGGTGCATGGTGGTCCTCGGTCTGGTCCATGGCTAAGTGGCTTGGTATGGCTAGCTGTGGTGCATGGCATGGTGCCATGCATGGGCCAACTGGTGGGCATGGCACGGTGCCATGTTCGACCTGCTGATGGTGGCTAGCCATGTAAGCATGCTGCAAGGCATGGGCTGGAAGCCAAGGCCTGTTTTACATGATACGGGCTAGGCCTGTGCGCTGGATGGCATGTCTGAAGGGTATGCCACTAACCTCGCTGGCGTGTGGCTGGAGGCTGCAGATGCATTGGTGTGCGCCTGGTGGGCGTGTGCATGGCCATGCGGCCAAGGTGGGGGCGCAAGGCCACGCGGCCTGCGTGCATGCGCATGGCCACGTGGCTCCTGGGTATGCGCATGGGCATGCGCTGGGCTGCACATGACCACTAACCTCGCTGAATCAGAGGCATGGCGCGCGCATGTGTGTGCACATAGCCTGCATGCCGGGCGCCTCGTGCGTGTCAAGGCATGGTCCAAGGCATGCATATGGCCAGTCTATGGGCATGCTGGGTGCCCTGTGTGTGACAAGACATGGGCCAAGGCATGCTCGTGGCATGATCAAGGGGCATGTCTTGGACATGGCTAGGACATGTGCCGTGGTTTTAGAGGCAACTTTATGTGGGAGTCTAACACACGCACCCACATCGCGGCTCACATTCGCTGCCGCCACCGATTCGACCTCCCACTGCAGCCACCGACCACCACCACCGAGCCTGTCCTCCTCTCCTAGCCCGAGGCCAGTAGCTCCTCTGCACGTAGCCTGTTTCTCTCTCCCTCACATGCCCTTTCTCCCTCACGACAGCATCAGCACCATTGGACAACCGGCTGCCGCCATCTTGCGACAGTCGACGGCACCTTGACAGTTGCTGCCACCTCGACAGTTAACGCCCAAAGATGGGCGACTGGCAAAGGCCTTCGGCGAGGGGAGGAGTTCGTGGTCGATGCAAGAGTGAAATGGATAATGAGAGGAAAGTGAGTTTTATTGTAGGGTATTTTTGGTCATTTTACATTGATGTGTGTTGGCTGATCTTAAACAGGGGCTAATGCAAATATTTTTCCAAAGTGTAAACTAAGTCGAGAATATTTTGTCTATACAAGTGAAAAGCAAACATGGAGTAATGATTAAGCATAGTAGCTCAATTTTCCCTATGTTACTCTCGTGTAGTTTGACATATACTAGATCATGGATTCAAATTCGAATATAAATTCATATTAAATTATTAGTATTCATCATCTAAGATTTATTAAATGTGACTGAAATCTAAATTATGATTCAAATCTAACTTTGAAAGAACGCATGATTCTTTTCATTATTTAGGTGTCTTCTTTCTTATTTATAACAAGTAAAGTATTATAATGGCAGCCTAAAGTAAACTACCTTTAATTATCTCGTATATGTTTTACTATGAAACGTAAGCATAGTGTAATAGGAAAAGAGGGGTATAAATTTGATGAGATAAAACAGGAATAAAAATGCTTGTTGCAGGCGCCTGGTGCAAACGGGATTGACGTAGAGACACTTGATGAGAGAGAAAGACCAAGCTGCTAGAGAGAGAGTTGATGAGAGAGAAAAATTGAGTTGATGGAGTTGATGAGAGAGAAAGACAGAGCTGATGAGAGAGAAAGACCGAGCTGATGAGAGAGAAAGACCGAGCTAATGAGAGAGATATGACTCGAGGAGCGAGAGATAGAGAGAGTTGATGAAAGAGAGAGAGTTGATGAAAGAGAGAGTGTTGACGAGAGAGAACATGTGCGTTTAGAGAAAGAGTAAACAATTCATTTTAAATTTGACCTTGCATGAACGACTGCATGCCGGTTGTATTAACGACTGTATATAGATGAACTGAAATAGGAAATATGTAAACAGACAATGTGTTACCTTTTTATTTAAAGGCTATTGCACAAGACCTATTTGTCCGTTGGAAAATAATCAAATTATAGTTACCTCACAATTATTTTAAAATCTTAAATGAAATTGGATAGATTGTAAATTTTAAATTTATTTTTAATAAAGCAATGTAATTATATTGATAAATTGTGAAATAACTATAGGTATCTATTTATCCATATTTGTTTATTAAAACACAATACCACGTATGATAAATAAGCTAAGCAAGCAACGCAATTTTGTCGATGGGTATTATTAGATGAAAAAAGCTATAGGCAGTCGCCTGGTGCAAGCGCGGGGCAAACTTGTCTGATGTGAAAAAATAAAAGCGCACTGTTTCACTCCCTTTCTGCATTTCCCTAGATCTCTGACTCTCCCTCATTCCATTTCCCTTCTTCTTTGTGCTTCTCTCCTTCGAAGACAAATACCTCTCTCAAATTCCCTGGATTTCTCCTTGGAGGATGGCTTTGTACACGAGCCCACTCCTACCTTATGCGAGCTAGGACTCCTTGCCGAAGTGTGAAGTGGCGGCAATCAGATCCTTAAAGGTCAGATTCATCAATGGCTTCTTGAACATCACCATTGGAGTTGAGGTTGGTTGTTTGATGTCTGCGACCCATGACGTGCCCAACTCTGTCTCGAACAAAAACATCCCTGATTTCTCGTACTTGAAGGGCAATTGGACCAGTTTGGAGATTGCCCATTTGTTTTCTCTTGCAAATATGCTCCTTTTATACAACAAACCCATATAGATGGATAGAGTTTTTGTTCAAAGGGTTGTGTTTTTGGATGGGTCTGGGACTGTGAGGTGGGGTTTTGGAATGAGGTTGGACATGATCAATGCTTGGCGTTTTGGAAGTATTGAAAATTGAGGTCCCAGACTGGATGAACACAAATTTTCCAAATCTCCAATACTTGTCTGGGTCAACTACTAATGTGAAATTATTAAGCGAAATGTTCAAGAAGTTAAGCCTATCAAGTGGATGGAAATCAAAAGGGAAAGTACCATTTATGGAGTTGTTGGACACGTCTAAATATTGTAATGCCTGAAGAATCGAGATGGGTTTTACATTGCTTGGAATTTTGCAGCATGAAATTTTGAAGTGCACTAGCTTGGTGAGGTTGGCGAACCCAGAAGGCAAAGCTCGAAAATTGTTGTGCGAAAGGTCAAGAACTCTAAGCTTCGGATAACCACCGAACTAGACCAAATTGGTGAACCTGTAGGTTGACAGATCGAGCATCTGAACCGACTAGAAGGAACAATTTCTCATGGTGGGTTCAAATCCAATGCTCCCTCCAAACTGGTTCTTGGACAAATTAATATATGCCAAGCTTGGAAGGGACCAAAACCAACCAGGCACAGACTTTTGCAGAAAGTTTCCATAGACATCAAGAATTTGCAATTGTGACATGTTCCCGAGGAACCTCTATGACATGATGCTGCTTAAATAATGAAGATCCACGGTCCCAGATGAACAGGACGACTTAGAAGCAATGTGAGTAGCAATTCCCCATATCAGATGAGTAGAAAGATGACGACTAACACGAACACGCAACTAAAAGAAAACCCAGACGCCAGACGAGCGAGAAGACGAAGACCCAGACGATGCTGAGCTTTGTTTCAGTGAGTTTCTTCTTCTTTCTTTCCTATTTTGGTTTCTGGCGGGCTTATTTTCCTCTTCTACTTCTATATGTCTTAAAAAAAAAAAAAATCTGACATGGCGTCAACGACTGCGCACCTGTTGTATATAACGACTGTATATAGAAGAATTGTTATTAGATATATCTTAAAGTGTATAAGTTTCGCATACTCATTTTAAAAAATGTGAGACTATCATTAAAAATAATTTTTTATATGAGTTTCAAATTTATCTATTTTTTTAAAATAAGTATGCTCGACTTACCCACTATAAAATCGCAAATATTATTTTTCTTTGTGAATGTCATCACAAAATGTTCAAACTCCAAGATACTGAGACGTATGAAAAATGCATCTATTTTTTAAAATAATGGAAAAAAATTTTTATTAGATAATTTGATTTTTTATTTATTTATAAACCAATGACTTATATCGTATGATGTGCTAAAATTTTAAAATTCAAAATATATTATAAATGCAATTCTAGCAAATTCCAGCATATCAAAAGAAGACGCGTCCTTCCCAGTTCCCTCCTCTTGTAATTTGTTTTTTTTGTAGGCCTCCTCTCGTAATAGGGTACTAAGGTCGGTACTGAGAGTACATACTTTTAGAATATTTTAATATTATTTTTATTTTATTAATATTATTTAATATTTTATTATTATTATTTTAAAATTTTTTTTATTACTCACAAAATATTTAAGCTACTAGGCCAGTTTGGCCAATATAGATACTTTTAATATATTTTTGTGCCTGATCATTAAAAATTGCTTTTCATATATCTTTGTGCCAAATTATTAAAAACTTATTTGTGAATATAATATTTTTCTTAAAATTCTATATATTTCATGCAAAAATAGTGTGTCAATATTTATATAAATTTATAGAAATGATATTTATGTCGTGAAGTGCATAAATAATACATAATTTTTTTTAAAAAATAAATAAATATAAGATTTATATAAAAAAATAATAAAATATATATATTTTTAAAACTTTTATTCGCACTTACATACTTTAGACTATATGTAACATTATCCATAAATTTATAATTATATATTGGTATTAAATGATGTTACTTCTCATCTCACACTGTATATTTTATATATTTTAATTTTTTATTTAGTTTAATTTAATTTTTTTTAAAATTAATTAAATTATTTTAGTTATAATTTATATACTATATATTTATTATGAGATTTAAAATATATATATATATATATGATGTATTATCTGAGGACATAATAAAAAGAATTATTTATCGGTATTTACCTCCCTCGGTAAATTACTAAATCCCAAGTCACAAAACTTAAAAATAAAAAATAAAATTAGATCTGAATCAATTGCCAATCCCTTCCACTCAGATTTGCTCCCCTCTCTCTCTCTCTCTCCCCACCGCGAGAGCTGGTTACCGGAACGTTCGCGAAGAGCAGTCAGCAGTACTCAATGTGAACCGTTTCGCTTCTGTTCTTCTTTTCTAAATTCTACTCCCATTCCCGCCATTGAAGTTTGACTCTCTCTTCGTGCCTCCGGCTTCAGTCAAATTTGACTTTCATTTCTCTGCACTTCGTCCAATCCTTCAATCAAAGCACCGCGTTAATTGCACGAGGTCCATTGAAGTTCACATTTCCATTTCTTTAAATTTTTTTATCTAATATATTTTTCGAGTTCCAGATCTCTAGGTTCTTGAATTTCTGCTTCTTACGTTGTTCGGCTTGTGTTTTAGGCTTTGTTTGGCCGCTAATAAATTTCAGCCGAAGAAAAAGATATCAGATCTCGGGTTACGACACGGAAATAAATGAGGTTTTTACTTAACTCGAGATCTCTTTTTTTAATTCCGGCTTTTTACCTACCAAACAGAGAATATAGCGGAAACTGTTACTTGCTTTTCCAGTGGACGTCAACTTGCCGTATCGGAAACTATTGGAGTCGAGTATCATCCGATTATCTAGATCAGCTAAATGCCAGAATGCAATGGCAATAAGTTCTGTGTGTATGTTAGAAAATTAATCTTTGTTTCAAAATTATGCTCAGGTTTTAGAGATCAAATTATTGCGGAACTGAAGGCCGTGGCGGTCTACTAGTTGCTGTTTAGTTTGCCATGGATGAGTATGTATCTCTCTGTTATGAATATTCTTTCTCAATCCAAATATTCGCCCCCACACAAGTTTGTTTATGAATACCTATAGAGGCGTACTCAATAGGAAGAACGTACTGTGCGTGCACACACACCACATACATGCACACGTCTGTCCGTCTGCATGTGTATGATGCCTGCCTCTCATACTTATGAATTATGACTTTTTAATCGTAGGGAAAATGCTGTCGAGCTTCTACAAAGATACAGGCGGGACAGGCGGATACTTCTTGATTTTATACTTTCTGGTAGTCTGATAAAGAAAGTTGTGATGCCTCCTGGTGCAGTTACACTAGATGATGTGGATCTTGATCAAGTTAGTGTCGATTATGTCCTCAATTGTGCTAAAAAAGGTGGCTAAACGTGTTCTCTCATGTGCATTTGGTTTTTATTTTTGTTAGAATGTCACTTTAACGACCCTTTGTCAATGCAGGTGGAATGCTGGACCTATCAGAAGCTATTAGAGATTATCATGATCACACCGGCTTACCCCAAATTGTATGCCTCTACTCACTGTGCACAGTTAATCACACTGTTGATTGGTTTTAGAATAATCATGTTGGTGCATACAAATGTGCACATGCACCAAGGCCAATTATTTGTATCACACATGCACAAGTGTGCTCTCTGACTAATATATTGAACACTTTCTCTCATTACGTGTATTAGTAATCTCTATCTTCTTACATTTTATGTGTGCTGCATTTTTTTTTTCACATCTTTTGGCTGTAATGTATATTCCAAAAGGAAATTCTGCTGACAACAGTCTGTGCGCGCATGCAATATTCTTAATTAGTTCATAAGCATCTCAGTGTATCTTATTCTTGCTGGTAATTTTTAAACTTTAATTATTGTGCCTTTACCAGGGTAATACAGGTTCTGCTGGTGACTTTTATTTGGTTACAAATCCTGAATCTTCAGGTTCACCTCCTAAACGAGCGCCGCCACCTGCTCCTGCTTTCATGCCACCTCCTGTTTACGCACCATCCCCCGTGTCCACACCAGCTCCCGTTTCCACACTAGCTCCGACTTTTGCACCATCTTCCATTTCGTCAAATGTGTCAAGATCCGAGTCTTTTAACTCCACTCAGGTTCAAGAACTGACTGTAGATGATATTGAAGATTTTGAGGATGATGATGATGCTGAAGAGGTTGATAGTCTCAGAGTTTCAAGGAGGAACACAAATGATGCTTCTGATCTTGCACTTAAATTGCCTTCTTTTGCAACAGGTAAAAAGGATTATGATCTAGTTCAATATGGTGGGAGGATAGGTTATTTGCAGTTCAACCCATGCTTCCAAGAAAGTCCATATAATTACTGGAAGCTAATAGTACAAACTATGCATAGTAAGCATAAATTGTCAGTGTTGAAGACCTACATCCAGACCCAAATTCATTCTCATTTGCGTACGGCAGTTACTACTTTTTAATTAGTCTAATTAATTTCTAACACTTTACTGATAGCTCTTGTGAGTAAAGGGGTAGTTGGGATATGTCTATATTACTTAGTTCAACCAAAACAAAAAAAAAAGCAATTCTTTTTCTTTAACATTATTTTTGTTATGACAGTGTTGCTATTTAAAAAAAAAAAAGAAAAGTAATCAGTATGTTTTATTAATAAAAAACAATAGGCATAGCCCAATGATACAAGAGAAACACCTTAATAGAAAACAATGGGTATTTACTGTTGTACCAAAGCAGTAATGGGATTATGTTTATGATAATAATGGAAATAACGAGGCAAAGTTACATATAATGGATTGCCCTTTCAAAGTTGAATCATGTGATTATCTAAATTCTATCTTCTTCTTTATGGTCAGTTGCCTTGAGTAACAAGTTGATCAAGAGTCAAAACTGCATTTTTGGGATGATTTTTCTATGGACCTTGGCATGAAGGAAGAGCTAAAATGCACGAAATGGCTGTCAATAACATTCTTACTTTTGCTGCTTTCAGGAATCACTGATGATGACCTCCGTGAAACTGCATATGAAGTCCTTTTGGCATGTGCTGGGGCCACAGGGTATGCTTCTATTATCTTGTTTGGCTTGCAGATTGTTCTGCTTCTGTTAGATCATTGAGGCTTATCACTTTGTCTTGTACTTTGTTTATGATTTCTACCTTCTCCACCCTTTGCCCTTTCTATTTTTATTATTTTATGTAAACAGGGGTCTCATTGTACCATCAAAGGAGAAAAAGAAGGATAAAAGGTCCAAGTTGATGAGAAAGCTTGGACGTAGTAGAAGTGAAAATGTTGTCATGCAGTCACAACGTGCACCTGGATTGGTCGGCTTGTTGGAGACCATGCGTGTCCAGATGGAGGTATTTAAGAAACAAAAGTCTTTCCGGATATTGGATTTCACATCTCTACTCCTTTTCTCTATTCTGACTGTCAGAACTGCCAATTACATATCATGCCTTACAGCCCCCTATAAGAATTCTATATAGAGTATGCTGTTAGCAAATGATTTAGCACGCATATATACCATATATTATTCTAGGGGATTGTGAAATAAAAAGGTGATTGTGGACCATAATACTATGGGAATTCGAATAGTGATATCGGAAAGTTAGACACATAGTATGTTTCAGAAAAAGAGAAATTATTGGAGTTCAAAATCCTTTTATGCGATGATGTAGATAGTGTGATGAATATACAAATTCGATGTTAAGGCCGCTTCAAGTAATCCTTTAATGGCATAGATAGCTAAAGAATTGCATCGAAATTAATTTCCTTTTCTCTTTCCATTTTCCCTCTTTATATCATGTGGACTTTATAATCCTTTAATCACTCTTCTAATTTGTTTTTATCTTTTCATTTTTTTTCGATAAGTAAGAGATAAATATTATTGATATGAATGAAATAGGTATAGCTCATGTACATAGGAAGTATACAGAAGAACACCTAAATACATTCTAAGAGCTATAAATTAAAGATAAGAAATTATGAACATTGTCCCCATTTAATACAATAGCAGAAAACCAAAGCATGAAAGTGTGGAGAAAAAAATTCTTCAGCTCTGCCATTGTGCGTTCCTTATCTTCAAAGCAGCGCTCATTCCTTTTTGTCCCCAAATACACCACATGATACACAACGGAATAATCTTCCACATTGCTGCCACTTGATGACAGCCTTGCATCTTCCTCCAACAACCCAACAAATCCACCACCCTCAAGGGCATAACCCAAGCAACATCAACCCTTTGAAATATCTCATCCCACAACACCCTTGTTACCTCACAATGTAGTAAGAGATGATCCATAAATTCTCCATTATTTTTATACATATAACACCAATCCATCACTATATATCCTCTTTTCCTCAGATTGTCTGTGGTCAAGATCTTCCCAAGAGCGGCATTCCATACAAAAAATGCTATTTTAGAAGGCACACGAGACCTCCAAATATTCTTCCAGGGGAACGAAGTATGATCTTGTGTTGTCAAAATGATATAATATGCCTTAACTATACATTTCTTGTGATTATTAGACCTCCACTTCAATCTATCACTTAGTGCCATAGGACCCCGTGGAATATAATAGGCTGAAAAAGTCTGAAACAATAGATAATTCCCAATCATGAAAATCTCTATTAAAAAGAATATTCCACTGATGAGAACCATGAGAAAATAACCGCATATCCACCATGAAGCCTCCCTATTAACTGCAATACGATAGAGAGCTGGAAAAGCTCTTTCCAATGCGTGATCTCCACTCCATACGTCCCTCAAAAAACTGATTCGATTGCTTTCTCCGGCTACAAAGCGAATATGTTTTTCAAAGCATGGCCACACCTTCCTTATAAACTTCCATAAACCCACACCATACCCCCTTCTCACTTCGTTGGAGCACCAACCACCCCAAGCAGCACCATATCTAGCGTCGATAATTTCCTTCTACTATGATGCTCCCTCCGAGTGATATCTTCATAGCCATTTTCCCAATAAAACTTTATTAAAAGTTCTTAAGGTACACACTCCATACCCCTCATACACAACTGGGGCACATACTGTCTTCTATCTAACTAGATGAAATTTTTTCTCCTCCCCCATGCCCCCTATAAGAACGCCCTAAAGGGTTTCTCAATCCTAGTCACCACCCCTGCAGGCATAGGAAACTGAGATAAAAAATATGTGGGGAGGTTAGGGAGAGTACTCTTTATAAGGGTGAGGCGGTCCCCTTTTGATAAATACACCTATTTCTAATCAGCCAACCTTTTCTCTATCTTCTCCACCACCCCATCCTATAGCTCTAGTCTTGAAAGTTGCTCCTAACGGAAGGCCCAAATATTTCATTGGAAAAGAGGACACCTTACAATCCAAGAGGCTTGCTAAATTGAGGATATTTGAGACCACACCCACTGGAACCATCACGGACTTACCAAGATTCACCTTAATCCCCGACACTGCTTAGCAAAGTAACAATACTCGTAGAGTTTGGATCTGACTATTATCCGTTTCACAAAAGACAAAAGTATCATTTGCAAAAAGAAGGTGTGAGATGATAATAGGGCCACCAGAGCCATTGCCCACCTAAAAACCAGATAAGAAACCTCCATCAACAGTGGTTTGCACCATCCGACTTAAAACCTCCATAACTATAACATATAAAAGAGGAGGCAGAGGACCTCTCTGCCTCAAACTCTGGGAACCATAAAAAAAACAGTAGGTGTATTGTTAACTAGAACTGAGAACTATAAAAAAACCAGTAGGCGTATTGTTAACTAGAACTGAGAACCAAGCGGTTGAAATACAATGACGCATCCAGGAAATCCACCTATCCCCAAGCCACACCTCTCAAGCAGGTATAAGAGGAATTCCCAATTTACATGATTATAGGCCTTCTCTATGTCAAGCTTACAAAGAATACTTGAACCACCCTCACGCAGTCTATGGTCCAAGCACTCATTTGCAATGAGCATCGAATCAAGAATTTGTCTCCCATGAATAAATGCGTTCCGAGGCTTGGAAATAATATGTTTCAACATAGGGCTTAGCCAGTTGGCGAAAATCCTCAGTAGTCAAAGCCCCATGTTTCTTGGGAATGAGAGTAATGAAAGTCGAATTAAAGGATTTTTTGAACTTTTGAAAAGAGTGAAATTCACTAAAGACCTGCATAACATCACCTTTCACGATGTCCTAACAAATTTGAAAGAAACCCATTGAAAAACCATCCGGATCTGGCGCTTTATCCTTAGCCATACCAGAGATAACCTTGTAGATTTCTTCTTCAATAAAATGTCTCTCCAAAGCACTCACACTCTGAGAGTCAATTGCCTCAAGAAGCCGATTCTGTGAGAAGGGTCTCATAATAATGTACAATATGGTTTTCTAGCTCGTGAGGAGAAGATAGCACCTGAGAACCTGAATGTAGCGACTTAATAGCGTTGCTGTGCCGATGTGAATTCGTCACTTTGTGAAAGAAATTCGTACACTTATCACCTTCTTTCAACCAAAGAGTCCTGGATTTTTGACGCCATGAAGTCTCCTTCGACAACAAAACCCTCTCCAAATTTGCCATAACCGTGCCCTTTCTCAATACAACCTCTTCCGAGGTATCTCCCAATAATTCCTTGCCCTCTAACTCCTGCAATTCCTCCAACAGTGTAGACTTCTGATTGTCAATGTGGCCGAAAACTTCTAAGTTCCACTTCTTCAGGTCTTGTTTCAGTGCCTTCAACTTACTTGCAAGAATAAAACTTGGAGTGCCAGTAAATTGATATGATGACCACCAATCACGCACCATCTCTACAAACCCATCTGATGTTAGCCACATGTTTTCAAATTTGAAGTACCGGCGACCCCTGTGAATGCCCCTACAATCTAGAAGAATAGGAAAATGATCTGAGCTGACTCGAGCTAATCGTTTCTAACTTCCTTTTGGATAATGGGCTTCCCACGAAGGAGAGACAAGGAATCTATCCAATTTCGACCAAACCCGACCGTTTGACCAAGTGTACTTGTCCCCTACTAGGGGGAGATCTATGAGGTCCAGATAAAAAATGAACTCGGATAACTCCTCCATGGCCACAGTATTCTGATAATGCCCTGATTGCTCTCTAGGAAAGTGAGTAATGTTAAAATCACCCCCCATGCACCATGGCATATCCCATAAGAAGTATAGGCCTGCCAACTCCTCCCACAACCTTTTCCTATCCCTGTCCACATTAGGACCATAGGAGCCTACAAATGCCCATTCCTATTCGTCAACAACGTTTTTTAATAAAGTCGCAACCGAGAAATTGATATGTTTTTGAATAAAACTTGGAGTGCCAGTAAATTGATACGATGACCACCAATCACACATCATCTCTACAAACCCATCTGATGTTAGCCACATGTTTTCAAATTTGAAGTACCGGCGACCCCTGTGAATGCCCCTACAATCTAGTAGAATAGGAAAATGATCTGAGCTGACTCGAGCTAATCGTTTCTAACTTACTTTTGGATAATGGGCTTCCCACGAAGGAGGGACAAGGAATCTATCCAATTTCGACCAAACCCGACCGTTTGACCAAGTGTACTTGTCCCCTACTAGGGGGAGATCTATGAGGTCCAGATAAAAAATGAACTCGGATAACTCCTCCATGGCCACAGTATTCTGATAATGCCCTGATTGCTTTCTAGGAAAGTGAGTAATGTTAAAATCACCCCCCATGCACCACGGCATATCCTATAAGAAGTATAGGCCTGCCAACTCCTCCCACAACCTTTTCCTATCCCTGTCTACATTAGGACCATAGGAGCCTACAAATGCCCATTCCTATTCGTCAACAACGTTTTTTAATAAAGTCGCAACCGAGAAATTGATATGTTTTTGAATAAAACTTGGAGTGCCAGTAAATTGATACGATGACCACCAATCACACATCATCTCTACAAACCCATCTGCTGTTAGCCACATGTTTTCAAATTTGAAGTACCGGCGACCCCTGTGAATGCCCCTACAATCTAGTAGAATAGGAAAATGATCTGAGCTGACTCGAGCTAATCGTTTCTAACTTACTTTCGGATAGTGGGCTTCCCACGAAGGAGAGACAAGGAATCTATCCAATTTCAACCAAACCCGACCGTTTGACCAAGTGTACTTGCCCCATACCAGGGGGAGATCTATGAGGTCCAGATAAAAAATGAACTCGGATAACTCCTCCATGGCCACAGTATTCTGATAATGCCTTGATTGCTCTTTAGGAAAGCGAGTAATGTTAAAATCACCCCCCATGCACCACGACACATCCTATAAGAAGTATAGGCCTGCCAACTCCTCCCACAACCTTCTCCTATCCTTGTCCACATTAGGACCATAAGAGCCTAAATTTGCCCATTCCTATTCGTCAACAACGTTTTTGAATAAAGTCGCAACCGAGAAATCTCCAATACACTCCTCAATCGCCTCAACCACTCTTTTATCCCACATTAGTAACACTCCGCTTGAGGCTCCCAAAGAGGCCAAATAAGACCAACCCACATATGAGCACCCCCATACACTCCGCACAATTCTTCTATTAATGAATCGCAACTTTGTATCTTGAAAATACACCGTATCACCCTTCCACATCCGCAATACTGATTTGATACGAAGGCTTTTATTGAGATCATTGAGCTCCCGCACATTCCAAGATAAAATCTTAGGCTTCATATAAACATAGATTGCCTCTCCCTTTCGATCTATCCCTTTCACCACTCCTTTCCTTCACATCATAATTGATGGAACAAGTTGGCCTTTTAAGTTTCCTATCCCGCTTTGTGGCTGACTTAGAACGACTATCTTAAATTGCCACGAGAAGAGCCTTAAATTGTTATTCGTAACCTCCAAAAGAAACCCCAATAACAGCTTGTAACTCCTCCACCTTCTTGAAAATCCAATTTGACAAACAACTCCCATATTTAAAATTGGGCGGGAGTGTACACAGAGGAGTTAGAATGACCCCCTCCTCATCAGCACAATCATTATCAAACAGAGCCAATTCTGAGCCAGACACTAATTCTGGTTCACCTCTTGGTGCCACCAAAGTTTCAGAAAGTCTCAGATTTTCGAAAGAGTTGCAATCCCCTAACTTATTCTCGTCAAAAGCCCCCATCTCCAAGGGTGGAGTGCCTAACGGAGACCCCAGAAATGAAAGGCCACACTCCGGCGTGTCTAACAGCACAAGAGAAACAGTGGGGCCTCTGACCACCTCGCACGACTGAGTTTGTGCAAGCTCTAGAGACAGTCCACACGACAGTGACGGGAAATCGACACTCGAAGGCCCATCCTCTACTGGCTCCTCTACCAACTTGCCATCCTCAATATCCTCCCGTCGAAGTGACTGTAACGGCTCACCATGATGGTTGACAGCGACTGGCTAATCTTTCTGTGCTGCTGTGGAATCTAGCAAGACGCTTATCGGAGCGGCAGGAGGATGACTCAAAGCTTGGACCAAAATATCGGCAGGCTCCCAGTTCGTTACCCTCCAAACCTTCTTTGGGCTTAAAGCTTGGCCCAGCCCAGGACCCTTCACCAGCCCAGCCTGAACCACATTGCCCCTCCCTACTCTAAAGCCCATCTCCCGGTCCAAGCCCAAGTTCGAATAGCTCTGGTCCGAAACTCGAAGCCTTTCCCTTCCTTCATTAGAGCCCGAATCACGGCCCAAGCCTGTTTGCATTACTTCCTTCCCCTTAACGCAGCGTTTAAGGCAAAGAATTTCTTCCAATAAAACCCCTACTCTTTCCTCCATATCAACCAACATCTGTTGCATTTTTTCCTCATTTGGCCCCAACATCTCGTTGCCATCTCCCCTGCTCCTCTGCACAACCTCTGAAATGCTGCATTTGCGGCTCGAGGCAGTAACCTCTGCGCTTGGAGCACCTCATTGTACAACTGTGGGCCGTCTACCGTTGACAATGGAGCACCTCTGTCTCCTCCATCCACTTTCGACTTGCCTGCCTGCTGTGGCCTACCCAAATCACGAGCCATTCTGTTTCTCACACTCTAAACAGGGGAAGGAGAAGTGAGCTCCTTCAAGGTGTCTCCGAAGTTCCTCCACCCCTCCCCCTTCCTCCCTTCCAACACCACTATCAGGCCCCCCCTCTTTTCTTGTCCAAACTCCGAAAGAGAGAAGAACCTGCCATTGTGATTGCAGCTCCTGTGCACCACTAGCACGTGGTTTCCTTTTCTAAGAGTTCTAAGGAACTCAGGACCCAATGACGCTACACATTCCCTCACCATAGAACCCAACCACCCTAGAGCTTCATGATCCAAATAAATGTATTTAACCACACGGT
>QEOT01121995.1:0-20340 GCA_003123785.1 Pterocarya stenoptera | reverse complement strand
CTCCAGACAAATCAATGGACTATAATGGAATGAGCGGTGCTACTCCCACCGCTGGGAGCCACCGCTCCCTTTACCGCTAGTGTAAAATTATGTGTTTTTTTTATTATATTTTATTATATTTATTTTTTTAATACATTTAAATATTTTTAAAAAAATAAAAAATTCATAATATTATTAAAAAACACTTACTTAATCATTAAGTAAAAAAAAATAATAAAAAAAATTAAAAAAGTCAGAGCGGTAAAACTCAGCGGTAAGAGTAGCATTTTTCTAATGGAATTAAGGAAAATGATATACCTACCAAGAGTTGGGTCCCGATAGAAGTTACCGACCGTTTGTTTGTTTAATTAGTAATTAAAAAACTATTTTTTAATAATGTTGTATTTAAAAAACAAATGTTTAACATTATAAAAAAAATGTATGAATTAAAAAAATAATAATAATGACCAAATGACCTTAGGGACAATTTATCGAACTACGCCCTCAATGGGTGTAGCCCAACTCAACAATTAAATAGTGATTGGGTGGAAAAGATTGCTATAACTCGATTATCTCAACAATTTCTGCAATTTAAAAAATATAGACACAAAATATGAATTCTATTATAATTAATATTCACATTACCAATAGACATTATTGAAGCTTGTCAAGTTAATATGCATCTCTCTTGTGTAATATTTAGGTTAGATTTAGATGGTGAGTTGAGATATAATAATTTGGGTTGAAAGTTAAAAGTAGGTAAAAATATTATTATAATATTATTTTTTAATATTATTATTATTTTAAAATTTAAAAAAATTGTATTGATTTTTGTGTCTAGATAATAATTAAATAATAATTAGATAAAAAATAGAAAATAATAATGTTAGATACAGTTTTAAAATTAGTATCGTGCACTTACTTTAAGAAAAAATAGGGTCTATGATTAAAAAAATAATTTTTTTATGTGAGTCTCAAATTTATCTATTTTTTCAAATGAAATGTGCAAAATTTACATACCCTATAATTCTTTGTCTATCCAAATATGCCCTAGAGTATGTTTAGATGGCAAGAAAATTTTACTTAAGTATAGTTCAAAATTTGAAAATTGAAAATTGAATAAAATATTGTTAGAAATGTAGAGTTTGGACATTATTTTTCACTTTTCTAATTTAAGAGAAAACGTCAATTGCCGAGCTAATATTTATGAATAATCATATTTAAAAGTTTTTATTATATCATACATCCGTAATATAATATAATTTAAATATATTTATATTTATATATAAAAGTTGTAAAGCTAGTAAATGAATTTAACGGAATTATAAATTATAAACTACGAAGAGAAAAAGAAAGGAGAAGTGAATGTCGTAGGAGTGGAGCGGGAACGAAAGGACACAGGGTGTCGTCTGTCCTCACCTTGGAAAATCCAAAACTCACGCTATAGCTCTCTGAACTGACTGTTTCTTTCAATCTCCTTTATCCAGAGGTAGAGGAGAATGGGAAATCAGAAGCAGAAATGGACGGCGGAGGAGGAAGAAGCCCTACTCGCCGGAGTGGCAAAGCACGGCCCTGGAAAATGGAAGAATATTCTCAAAGATCCCGATTTCGCCCCTTTCCTCACTCACCGCTCCAACATCGACCTCAAGGTTCCCGCCTCCTTCACTATTCACTCCCGCATTCCCTCATTTGGTTTTGCATGATATTTTTTTCCCTCGATACTTTTAGGGTTTTATTTTGGGCCCCAAGGTACCCCTCTTGTTCAAGGGAAATTTGATTTTCCTTGACTATTTCTCTAACTTATGGTTCCACATACTTGAATTGATATTAACATCTATGTTGTTAGATGGTCTGATTCTTACCAAAAGCCTAGGTGTTAGAGTCAGAAGTCAACCAAATTGGTCCCGGACCTCGTTTCTATTAGGCCGGAGTGACCCCGAGATTTTGCGCTTGAAACCTTGAATTTCCAGGTTTGTGGTTTTCTGAACGGAATTTGTGAGAACGTGCATACGTACATGCGCACACATTTTTATTTTATCTAGCGCTCGGTGACTTTAACTTTTAGCTAACGAATAAGTGAACAAGTGACTTCAATGGAGAAGGTTGGATATAAGAGCGTTAGAGCGCGGTCTTTTGGCGGGTTTAATGTTGCTTGTCAGGCTTTGTGGGATCGAGTTATTAAATTAATATATATTAGGATCTTCGTTAACGCACGCTAATTCAAACCTTCGTGATGTTCATCTGTCTCACTCTCGGTTACCTACCAGGACAAATGGCGAAACCTGAGTGTCAGTACTTCTGGACAAGGTTCTAAAGAGAAATCAAGGGCTGCAAAAGTAAAAACTACGATAGCTGCTCCACTTCCCAATGTTCAAAATTCTTCTCCTGCCGCTCCACTTCGTCATAATTTGTCCACTGACACTGTTATGGATGATCCCTCTAATGGCACACAGGAGGGAAAGAATGCTCCCAGGTGCGTGTTTGTCTTCCTCTTAAACTCCTTCAACATTTATGGTGTGAATTTTTGGTCATGAATTAGTTATGTTGTATTTTATGTCCATTTCCAATGTAAGGGGAGGATGGTCAGCCACTGGTTCGATCCTGCACTGGTGGATGCGTTGTGATTGCATTTTAGATATGGTCCTCCCAAATTCTTATAACTACTGATTGATTACTGGCACAGTATAGAAAATATGAGTTGACATTGATGCTTGATAGAGAGAGTTTTTCTGGATCTCTTCCATACCAACAGAAGTGCTTTTAAACCAATACGGCTTTTGGAGATGATAAACCAGTTTCATCATTTGTTTCTGAATATGCTTTCAAAGCATCTGATGAGCCTAAAATTCAGACAACTTGAAGTAGAAAGCCTGTTGCTTATATGGTTTTATATTATGTACAACCTGGCAACTTCACTTTCAACCTTTTTTCACAATTTTTTTTAATAAGTAGCCTTTTTACACAATTATTATATTCTCTTTATATGGTTTTTATATGCGAAAAATATCTCTTTCATTACTCTTCATTTTTCAAGGTCTCTTTGCAGGGTATTTGATGCTTTTTTGTTCCTTACCAGGTATAATGCAATGATTTTTGAAGCTCTTTCAGCAATAGAAGATAAAATTGGATCTGATATAAGTGCCATTGTCCACTTTATTGAGGTCAGATGGAGTTGTCTTATCTGTCATCCTCTTGTCCATTGGACTGTATATTGTCCTTAAGTAATCTGCATTAGGTTGTATAAATTTTCATGGTTGCAAAAACATTCTGTGTGCAATTAGGATGAGAAGAAATCAGTTTCTGCCAACTCTGGAACTGTACTAGAAAGACATGGAATGCACTTATACAAAGCCTTTCAACATGACATGAACTTCAAATCAAACCGATTTGCTTGCATCATTTGAATCTTACTATGCAACCACTACTGTGCTTCAAGGTTTAGGGTCGCACAACGCAAAATTTTGCCCAGGTCTTCTTATAGACCCAGTGAATGCTCCACAGCTTCAGTATTTTCCACTGCTATCTTGTAAGAGAGTAGGTGGAGGAAATTACCTTTAGGATGGTGGCTAATTTGATGAGAAACATATGGTAACTTTTTTGCCTTTTGTGAGTTTTCTTTATCAAATCCGTAACAGGCAATACTTAAACTTTGGATGAGTGTCAGTTTCAGGAAATCAAGAATTGAACCCTTACTGTCATGTGAAGTGATTTCGTCATATTTCTTCATTTTAGTGGCCTTGTGCCAAAAGATTAGTTCTCAGCTTCAAATGCAAAATAAAACACAAATAGGATCTTTAAGCTTTCATGGATCATCAAACCTATCTTTCCCATTGGCTTAATCATACTTCGTTGAGCAGTAGCCACAGGCATGTTGTTTGCTTTGCAATCTCTATTGTCAAGTTTTTATATATCTGATTTGAGAAGAGATTTCAGCTCTCTTTGTTCATGTATTGCAGCGAAGGCATGAGGTGCCACAAAATTTTAGGAGGCTATTGAGTTCAAGGTTGAGAAGGCTTGTTGCACAAGGCAAGCTTGAAAAGGTGAATTGATTTCCTTGATGTTTCACTGAAATTTACCTTTTGAGATTTGTCATTTAGTGATATTGCTTCTCTCATGCACTTACACGAGACAAATTGAGTAAAGACTTTCAAGCTGACATCTGCAAATGTTGCCTTCCCCTTTTTGCTAATCAGTATGGTGAAGATTTCTATTTCTCAGTTGAAGAAAATAGTTTTTTTTACCTAGAAGTAGTAATATTTGAACCCCGGCTGCCCGTTGTTTGTTGAGTGAGTTCACGTATATTCCTGTCTACCTGGATAACATCCCTTTCGTTTTTTTAATAATTTTTTTAATTAAAATACATTTGAAGCACAGCTGCTGCTCCATGATGGCAATGACTTGACCAATCTTATTTCTGCCCAAGTTCTTAGTTATGATGTCATATACCTGAAGCATGTTCTGTCAAAAAATGTTTCCATACAAAAATGCAGGTCCAAAATTGCTACAAGATCAGAAAAGAGACCGTGTTAGGAACAAAAACTCCTAGCCCAAAACAAAGGGATGTCAAGCCACGGCAATCACTGAGCTGTGTGTTAATGACCACCAGTGAGACTGTTGATGATGCAGCTAATGCTGCTGCCTACAGAGTAGCTGATGCCGAAAACAAAGCTTATATGGCTGCTGAAGCTGTTAAAGAGGCAGAAAGAATCTCAAAGATGGCAGAAGATACCGATTCAATGCTACAACTAGTCAAAGAGATTTATGAAAGATGTAATGCTGAAAACACATTTACCTACGTTAAGTCATTTTTATTGTTCTAGTATCTTGCTGATACATTGACTTTTGTTTGTTTATTTGGGTTTATCGTTGCAGGCTCGCGCGGTGAAATTGTCCCCTTGGCTTAGGTTGGTTATCCGTTAAATTTTTTATTCAGTAGGATAAAACGTCGGTTGTATAATTAATGAAGTCTTTGTAATTGTGGGGATGTCTATGTAAATCCATTGATCCATGCAGTAATCTCAAAGTTATCGTCTCTACACATCAGCATTTTTGTGGACCCAATCAGGGTGGATCAACGGGGAAAAGCTGACTTCAGAAGCTCAAAAATAGTTATTCTATTACCTCCCATTTCTTTCTTTTTTTCAAAAGATTAAAAAAAAAAAAAAATAGAGATGGAAAAATAGCCTACACGGTATGACACTTGGTTTAGCATATATGATGGGGAGGGAGGAAGGGAGGTGTTTGCTGTGGAGTGAGGTTACTTCATGTACTAACTACAAAAAACAGCAAAACTTTCAGTGAATGGCATTTCATTTAGAGTAATGCTATTATGCGGTGTGCAACTAATGCAAATTGCATTTTTTTTAAAAATATTTTTAAACATGTTTAAATATTTTTTTATAAAAAAAAATCAATACACTAATTTTCATTTATTTAACTATCAAGTAAAATAAAATATTAAAAAATAAAATAAAATATATGAGTGGTCAAATTAAGAGAGAGAGAGAGAGAGAGAGAGAGGGGCATACTATCATTTTCTTTTTATTTAATGAAATAAACACACTCCGACCATGAGATATATGTGCAGACAAATCAAATTATGAACTAGACGAGAAATCCAGAAACCACGTAATGTCAAATGCAGTCAAATAAGTTGTGCAACTGTCGTGCATTTGTTTAAAAAATATATATAATTAAAAATAATAATTTTTTTTATTTGAATTTCATATTTACTCACTTTTCTCAAAATAAATATTCATTCTATAACTATAAATATCATCTCTATTATTATTCACTTTTTGCATTACGTTCATGGCATTCTAACGAATCTAACATGTGAAAAGCAGGACAATCTACAATTGCACACAAACTTCCAGCAAGAAAAAAAGGTCCATGTTTTTTTTTTTTTTTTTG
Source organism: Pterocarya stenoptera (assembly GCA_003123785.1). Lineage (NCBI taxonomy): Eukaryota > Viridiplantae > Streptophyta > Magnoliopsida > Fagales > Juglandaceae > Pterocarya > Pterocarya stenoptera. Next base: position 14,448 of record QEOT01121995.1, on the reverse strand, counting down.
CACAATTAAATTAAGCGGATTCCCAAAAAGGATAAAACCTTACAATCAAACTTATCAATGTCCAGCAAATAGTTTTAATCCTTAATCAAAATTTCTGAGTTCCAATTATAAGAGCACCAGCCCGAGCTCGACTGGCCTCAGTTCCTGTCTAATCCGATAGTTGTAAAGATAGTAGTGCAGTTTCCCATCGCCTGGCCCAAATTTCAGTTCCTTCAAGAAAGATTCATTCTGCATGACATCCAATGCATTGAAAACATCATAATCCTTGCGTTTAGCCACAATAAGAGCATCATTCATTAATTGGAGCAAAGGAGTTCTTGTGGCAACATTATAATAGGAATAAGCTGCTTTCAAAGTAGAATGATTCTGGTTGCCAAGGATAGACGAAGGAAGTGTGTAGAAACTGCAGAAATCAGTTATCTCATGAGTATCGGTACTTTCAACCAGATAACTATCCACGACATTCTCCTTTGGAAGAAGCCAATGCTCCACATCATTTTCATCAAAATCTGGCGCAACAACAAACTGGTTTAAATAAGTCCTAAGCAGCCGTGTAACTGCAGGAATATCATGTATCTCCATCTTTCTGAAACCTGGGGTGACTGTTGACTCTGGCAACTTGTAAAGCTTTATTGTTCGACTCATTGTCATCCTTGCACCAAGTCTAGAAAACCCAACATCAATCAGCTTCTTTGGGTTCAAGGATCTATGCCAATATTGGCAAGTTGAAATTGGTGTTGGAAGAACCACCCCTGCAGTATAGGCTGCTTGCCAGATATTCTCCAAGTGAACTCTCCTGGTAACCTCTTTGATCATGACAGGAGCAAGTCTCTTTGATCTGAGCTTTTTATGAACACAAAGGAAATTAATTTCTGCCATGGTTACTACATTGTCACGGGCACGGATTCTAGCAGGAATGCCAGTAATGAAGGCAACCAACTTCTTCGAACTTTTGGCACGGACACCTATGTGCCAACTCCTATAATAACCTGGAGGGCGTAAGGCCCAGCGAAGAAACTCCTTTGAATAGTTGAATCGGAACATGTTCTCATCGTCCTCAACATAGTTATGAGTGAGGAGGTTATAAACCTCATCGCACATCTCATCTGAATCGATATCACAAGTAATCCACTCATAGGGGTTGGGTAGGTTGTAAGGTTCTTGTTTGACTTCGGATAAGGGGGTTGGGGGTTCAATGGGGCCCTCGGGCAAACTGGTGTCCCCCAGATCCTTGAATTGCCCAACAGGTTGGGTTTCCCAAAACTTATGTCTCTTTCCAAGAGAGAGTGATTCTTGAACCTTTCGAGTTATAGCATCAAGAGGGAGGTCATGCTCAGGTTCATTCCCATCAGGAATAGGGTTTTGGGTTTCTTCAGGTGATCCCGGTGATGCATTGCTATCAACCATTCTGACATATTTTTCATAAGGCAGTCAGCAAAACAACAACAAAAATCCTTACTATTGAAAACTGGAAAAAATACATCGATACAGTATGTTTGATTGCAGCAGAAANGGGGGGGGGGGGGGGGGGGGGATCAAATAAGAACCACGTTTCTATCTTTTCTTTTCTTTTTCCCACCATTTTTTTAAGCAAACAAATAGATGGTAAAGGATTTTCAAAACCAAGTGCACTTGAAGATCAAATCTTTACGGCCAATGAAAATAAATTATAAAGAGTAATAGAGTTTAAATAATTATAATGGACAAGCCCAACTAGGTATGGGTTGGCTATGTAAGCCAGACGAAAATTACAAACCCAGCCTATTCTAACTATTTAGCTAACTAGAAGGAAAATTCTTACAATATAACATATCATAGAAACATCCAATAAATGAAAATAAAACTATATAACATATCATATCATATAACTATTTAACTTTTTACAATATAACATAACATATCATATAACTATTTAGCTAGCATCCGAAACTAAACAACCCAAATGTTAACATCCAATTTTTTCTAGTTTCCTTCCCCTTTTCTCAATTATCACATAAATAGGCAGAAAGTAGGGAAACGAGCAATTCCAACAAATGAAAATAAAACTTTGACGTACATGCATATCATAGAAACAAACTTCAAATATTGAATCAAAATACACAATAGACCCGATCAACATCACAATGAAAAAATCAAAGCAGCAAGTGACAAGAGAATGCAGTACGTTTTATTCTTCGCTTTTCCTTTAATTTCTGAGCTACCAGACACATTACGAAAAACACAAGTCCATTAAACGCATCTAAACAAATTCATTCCAAGATCTACACAGAAAAACGTGTACTGGAACTCGGCGAACCACTAAAACGCTCCGCCACTAAAGAAAGCAGCTAAATTCTCCAATCTCTGATTTTCCATGGTTTTATGACCAAGCAAACAAAGAGTAAAATCACTAAGAAAAGTAAAAGATCCAATTATTACCTCAAAATTATGCATGAACCTGTGAAATTAAATATTCAAATCGATCTCTCTCCGAGCTCGTTTGTATCTGCGCTCTGAGACCTAGGGCTCATATAGAGAACGAGAGCTTTGGAGAAATCGAAGAGGTTGGGGAATATTATTGGAACTAGCGAAAATGAAGCGTGGAATAAAGCTACATTGCGGTAAATATTAACGAAGTGTGTGGGTATATATGTCATTTGAGGATTCGATACCAAATTGGAACGGAGTTACGGAGAGAATAAAGTCGTCTTGTCGGGGGGTGAAGCGTAGCATCACTTCTCGTACGTCCATTTGTTTGACAATAAATATTTACTTAATAATCAACCCTGAGATATAGGCATAGTATGTTTTCACAATTTTTTTTAATTCATTTAATTTAATTATTTTAATTTTTTATATAGAATAAAATAAATAATTCATTTTTTTAAAATTTTAAGACAAAAATAATATTAAAAAAAATATTTTAACAATGTTTTATTTAATTTTTAACTTTATCTCAACTCATATCATCTAGAAAAACAAACCAGGTCATAAATGGGCCTGCGTTGATCTGATTAAATTTATTGGGCCCCAAGAGTTGTATAATATTCTAAGTAGTTGACAAGAATGTGGCCTAGAATTGTCTGATAGAGAAAGTGTTTTATCTCATTTCATCTCATTATTATAATTTTTTCAAGTTTTCACACAAGATATAATAAAAAATTTAACTTTTTCAAATCCCATAATAAAAATAATATTCTAATAATATTTTATTCAATTTTCATCTATCAATATTTTATGGGGTTTTAAGAAAGAGCATTGCTATGCATCATCCTACACACCACACACTAATGTGTTTTTTTATTTATTTTTTATTTTTTTTCAATTTTTTTTTATTTTACTCTTCTTGAAACATTTATATTTTTTTATTCATCATCCATATAATACACATTTAATAAGAGAAACAAATAAAAAAAATAAAAAAAGTTATGGTGTGTGGTGTGTAGGATGATGCAAAGATTAATTCTTTAAGAAATGAGAGAGAACAAATTGAATAAAAAATATTATAAAGTTAAAATATTGTTATAATATAATTTTTGTTTGAAAATTTGAAAATGTTGAATTTTTTTTTTTTTAAGTTTGAAAAATTTGTAATGATTAGTTTGAAAGTATTTTATGTTTCAGTGATAATTGAGAATAATATGATATGAGATGAGATGATAATAGAATTTTGAGTTGAAAACTCTTTCCAAATAAGCTCTAAGTGAAATAAATTTGATGCATTAAAAATATATTTATATATACACATATTAGAATCTAATTCTTGTTAACTTATATTCCTGAATTTTTATATAAATTTCGTAGTACGTACAATTTTACATATAATTTTACACACACATGCATATATATATATATATATATATTAGTCTATAAGAGCACTTGCATTCGGTTCCCAATACACACTTAATTCTTTAAATTTTGGCAATTTATTTTGAGGAAACTCTTATTTCCTCCTCCCATATGATCCCTGTTTTGGGTTTGAGTTTAATCTTGCTACAGTCATTCCCCTTCTATGGAGAACCAATGTACATCTCATTTTCCATTTTTAATTATTTTCCAATGTCCCTTTGACTCTTCCCCTCCGAAGACTTCGATGTCCCTTGCGCCCTGAACAACTATTGTCTCTCTCGCACTCTGCAATCCACGACAGCCCCTTTGTTATTTTTCCAAAAGATGTCAAATTTTCTTGAACAAATAGCACAAAAACCTCACAATTTTGGTTTTATCTCACACAAACAGTCCCTATCTCTCATGCCGTCAGGTCTAAGATAATTTTTGTTGTTCATTTCGTTTCTGCTACCATTTTGGATCTTTGTGACTTCATTGTTGAATGTTGAGGTTGATCTAAAAAACCCTAGCCCACTAGACCAAAATGATTTCTGCGTATGCTTCTCTAGGGTTTCTATAATGGCAATTTTTGGGCAAGTTTTGGAAAAAAAAATTTGTAAAATTAGTGACCAAATTTTGGTTGTTTGATTTGTGTTTTGTGAAGTTGATGCGTTCTGTTGTTCAATCTAGCTTTGTCATTTCAGTGTACTACGAATTTGACATGCTCCTTTGTTTCACTATCAGTGATGAATCCATACAGATTTTGGTTCTTTTTTATTTATGTTTTGTGAGGTTTATGTGCTATGCTATTCAATCTACCTTTGCCATTTCATTGTGCTGTGAAGTTGACATGCTGCTTTGTTTCACTGGAGCTGAACATTCCATACAGATTCACTGCTTGTATGATTTGTGCTTTCTAAAATTTATGCCTTGTGCTATTCAATCTACCTTTGTCATTTTATTGTGCATTTCAATTGACATGCTTATGCTTTATTTCACTATCAATAAGCAACTTATACAGATTCACTGCTTGTTTAATATATGTTTAGTGAAATTGTGAAACTTTTGCTATTCAATCTAACTTTGTCATTTCAGTGTCTCGAATTTGACATAACAGATGCTATGTTTCATTGTCTGTGATCAACCCATACAAATTCACTGCTTCATTTCCTTATATTTTTTGAAACTTATGTCATTAATTGAATCTAGATTGCTATTTGATTCCTATGAATAATTTTACATGCAACTATAATATTCTTTGTTTTACTGCCAGTTACATTCCCTTAGACATTGTACTGCTTGTTTGATTTCTCTATTTAATTGATGTGTAATTTATTCAATCTAACTTGTCATTTAACTCTATGTGTAATTTAAGATGCTTGTTATAGTAGTTAAAATCAATAAGCTTGCCATTTTCGAATAACTACTTCTAAAATTCATGTTTTGTTAAATTTATTGGGTTATTCAATCTAGCTCTACATATATGATTCTATCAACATTTTCACATGCTAATGTTATTGGATTTTCACATGAAAGTGTTTTTTATTTTAATAAATGTTATGTTTGCTTGCCTCCAACTTGTCTTTAGAAGATAAATTTAGTAACAATTTGTGAAAGAATGAAAGAGACATTTTAGAATTAGTGAAAAATGAGGCCGTAATGAAATTTCCTTGAAGATGAAATGAGATTTAAGTTGTTGAATATGTGAACAGAAGCAATGGAAGTCTTTTTATTTATACACAACATGGAAATCGTTTGAAAAATAACATGGGAGTTAAAAAAAAGTTTTCAAAATATTACCGTTTCATATAGAATAAAATATATTACCGTTATGCAAAGGATAAAAATATTATTATTTACACAGACAATATGTGTTACTGTTAAATAAAGGACAAATCATATTATCGTTGGAACTAAGAGAATATGTATTATCATTAGACAAAGGACAAAAAATACTATTGTTGCATTTGTATTGAAGATGTGTTATCGTTAGATAAGAGACAACAAATATTACTATTATATCTGAATCAAAATGTTACTAACAGACAAAGGATACAAAATATTACCATTACATTTCGGACAAAACCACAATCTTCATTTTTATTTAAAGTTTCGCTTTTGAGTGGTCGGTCTGCTATTAAGACATAAACAACAAACAAATAAAATTATGCCACATCATCAATTGTAGGAAATTTACAATAAAGTCATTACACTAGATTTCTTCATCAAATAACTACCCTGCAACTCACTTTTCATTTCCGTCCACTCTTTGGTTTGGCAAACAAGAACATTTATATATCTTTCACCCTTAACAGCATCCTCTGAAGCCAATGATTCGAGTTTGGCCACTTCTTTTGGATTGAATGTTTATTTTTAGAGATGAGATGGAATGAGTTAAGATTAAAATTTAAAAATTGAATAAAGTATTATTAAAATATATATTTTAATATTATATTTATTTTAAAATTTAAAAAAATTAAATTATTTATTTTATTTTGTATGAAAATTTAAAAAAATTATAATAATAAAATGAGATATTTTTAAAATTTTAAATTTTTAGTATCGAAAACAAACAGGAATTCATAATAGAGCTCCATTGATATTCTAAGTGCAGGAAATCTGCATAGCACTGCGTGCATTGAGTCCATTAATGATGCTCGTACACCTCCTCTCTTTAAAACTTCTAGCAACTTCTGCTCAAAATAGAAAGCAGGGAGGAAAATGAAATTGAAGGGATTTGCCAAACCCATAAACCACGATCTACAATCTCTCTTCACTCTCTCTCTCTAGAAATGCAATCCCTATCTTCCCACGCTTCGATGTGGCATGTGAAATTAGTGCTCTTGTTAGTACTTTGAGAAATCTGGGCTTGAGAGCGAAGTTGACGGTGAGGAAGAGAGACTGAAGTCGAAGAGAGAGAGAGAAAGGAACGTGGAGAAATACTGAGGAGATTGAAGTGGGAGAGAGAGAGAGAGAGGAATGGACTTGGAAAAATAAAGAGGAATAACATGTGAATGAGCACATAGAAGAGCTACGTGGGAGTCTTTAATTGGAGGATTATTATTTTAGAAAGGAGCAGATGGGCCGGTTTTAAGATATTCTCTTTTATTTATCTTTCACAAATACGACTGCGATGGAAAATGCACATATAGTTGAAAATACAAATAATTTTCATAATTTTTTACTATTTATTATACTTCACACTCCACCTTTTTTTTTTAATTTTTTTTATCAAATATTTTTTATATGAATTGTGAACAAAAAATTTAAAATAGTTTAAAAAAATAAATTAAAAAAAATTTAAAAAAATTAAAAAATATGAAAAAGTGTGAAGTGTAAAGTGTGGGTGAATAGTAGGAGGTTGTGTAGCAAAATCATGAGTAAAATTTAAGATAAAATTTTAAGAAGTGTGATTTTTAATCAACTTATAGGAAACAGAAGTTGCTGTTCTGATATTATACCTATTAAGGATGGGTTTGGAAGTTGAGATGAGATGTAAAATTTTCATCTCATTTTATCATTACAACTTTTTTAAATTTTCATACAAAATATAATAAATAATTTAATTTTTTTAAATCTTAAAATAATAATAATATTAAAAAATAATATTTTAAACTTTCATCTAAAATTAAAAATCATCATCTCGAAGCCTATTCTAAGTATCTGTTTCATTTTATTAACTTTGTTTGTCAATCAAATTTCGAGTTTTTAAAATTTAAAATTTTAAAGTTTTTACAATTTCAATAGCGTCACGACGCGTGCGAGCACAATCTTCTCAGCAAAGAAACGGATCGTAGGTAATAAAATGAAATCCCCAGGGACGAATCCGGAACCTGAAATATTATTTTAACGAGAGCAACAAAACCTAATTCACACGCACGTAACCCATTTGGAACGTATAAAAAGCTCACTGCTTTTACGTCAGCCTCCTTCCATTCAATTCAAACTCCACGGCGCAGATCCGGAGTTTGGAAACCCTAGCTACCTCCTTCCTCAAAGCCGCAACAAACCCTCACGCTCACTTCTCTCTCCAACTTGCAATCATCAACAATCAGTAGGTCTTTATCTCCGCTCCTGTATTCTGAATATTATGCGACTTTGTGTCCATAGGACTATATGTGCATTTACGGGTTGATTGGTCCGTTGTTATTGCAACGGGATTTTGATGTTTGTTTTTATTTTTGGTTTGGAGATTCGTTACTGTTTTTCAACGTGTTGTTGATTGGGTAGTGATTGCGTTGTGTTCGTGCGTGGGATCTGCAGGTTTTTTTAGTTCTTATTGATCTTTTATTTTTGGATTTTGGTTCTGTTGAGATATTCGACTACGCGATATGTTCAATGGGTTCTGTGCCTTTTTATGGGGAAACCAGGTGGGAGGAAATATGATAGGGTAGTCAAAAGTACGGTCTTTAGTGTTTAGGAGTTGAGAAATAGATTAGTTTTGACGTCTGAACGTTATCGGCATGGGTTTTATATTCTCGTATATTATTTTTGGAAACAACGGCTGCATTTTGCTGACTGAAATGACCCAGGTTTTGTCTCCTTGTCTACTTTTCCCCTTCAGTTTCAAACAAGAAGGTGGAGGAATTTTTTGGGAACCATTGGCCTCAGTGTTCTATAAGCGCAGAGTATCATGTCTTTTATATATTTTGATAGGTGAATTAAAAATTAGTTATAAAAGGTTGAGATTCAATTAGTGGATCGACCAACAGACGTTAACCATACTATGTGTGTATCATGATTCATGAGGGGAAGTGTTTATCGACTCAGTAGTTTTCGTTCTAATTTATTCTGTAGTTTAATTTTCAAAGGTTACCCTAGTCGATTGTCGAGAAAAAATGATAGTACATAATGCATTGAGCTAAACTTTGGGGTAGTGGGCAAATCAGTGTCTGTTGCTTAAGGATTTATGTCCCAATATAGCAGATTGTTGTCAACCCATTAGAATATCTTCTCCATGTATTAATTAAAGAAGAAATCTAATACTTGCTCTTCTATTTGTTTGGTTTGCAAGTTTGGATCTTCTGGTACAGTTTTGACGTTTTGATATCCATTACTACTCTGTAAACATAAAAAATGAGCAAATTTGTTACGACCCTTTTGCTGTAACATTTTTCCACATGAATGTTCTGGACTTTTTTTCACTAAATACCTACAACAGTTTTTCTTTTACTCTTGCATGAAAATGTTACAGAAATNCCCCCCTTTCCCCCCCCCCCCCAACCTTCTATCTCTGTGCTGAAGTTGCTGTATATGTTTTACCTTTTTGTGTACAGCTATGGCAGGTGCGGCTCCAGAAGGTTCACAATTTGATGCTCGTCAGTTTGATACTAAGATGAACGAGTTGTAAGTAGTCTGCTTACTTTCTTCAGCTGCATGCTGCCATTTTTGACTTATGAAACATATAATAAGGCTATTTACTCTTAACATTTATTTGATCCTATCTGCTTTGTATTTTTTGCATCCTTTCGTCTTTTTGATAAATTGATTATTGCAGGCTCTCAGCTGATGGGCAAGACTTCTTCACCTCATACGACGAGGTTTATGAAAGTTTTGATGCAATGGGATTGCAAGAAAACCTTCTGAGGGGTATCTATGCTTATGGTAGGTATAAAGGGTTTCATTATATGATTATGATTGACAAAAGAAAAGAAAATTAAGTGAAGTTGTAATTTTGACACCTCCAGTCTGCTAAAATATTTGTACTAATATAAGAAAACTCTTCAAAGTTGACTAACAAATCATTCTAAAAACTCTTATTGGTTGGTTCTGCTTTTACACTATTTCTTACCACTCGATGATAAGTTGTTACAAAATCTTCAGCATCCCACCAGTCTGGATTCCTATTATTGTTTCAGTAACATTTTTTTTTAAATGTGCACGTTGTCATGGACTATGTTATTATCCTTCTAATTTTTCACTTCTTGCCTATATATGTTAAGTGTATTTACAAACTTATATTTTGAAGGTTTTGAGAAGCCTTCTGCAATTCAGCAAAGGGGGATTGTTCCTTTCTGCAAAGGCCTTGACGTGATTCAACAGGCTCAGTCTGGAACAGGAAAAACAGCAACTTTCTGCTCTGGCATTTTGCAGCAACTTGATTATGGTCTTGTCCAATGCCAGGCTTTAGTTTTGGCACCGACTAGAGAACTAGCACAACAGATTGAGAAGGTTATGCGGGCACTTGGTGATTATCTTGGTGTGAAGGTTCATGCCTGTGTTGGTGGGACAAGTGTTCGTGAGGATCAACGCATTCTTCAAGCCGGTGTCCATGTTGTTGTTGGTACTCCTGGTCGTGTATTTGACATGTTGCGGAGGCAGTCGCTTCGCTCTGATTCAATTAAAATGTTTGTCTTGGATGAGGCTGATGAAATGCTCTCTCGTGGTTTCAAGGACCAGGTTTGTCAATTCTTTTGTTAGTTGTGCTGCATATAAATATGACGCATAGTTTTATTTTAGACCGCACTTTATTGTCAGATGAGTGTTTACATGTGATGTGTGGTGGATGTATATTTTGGAAGATTCTGTTCTTAATCAACAGCACCGGCAGGTAATAAGATGTCACAGTAAGCAATTGGAGCATTGTTGCCCTGATTAAGTATAATTTGAGCTGTTGAAGAAATGAATGATGTAGAAATAGACGCAGTTTGGACTTGTTGGATTAACAATAAATGTCCCCTGAGTTTTGATCTGAGTTCATGAGGATTGCTAGATATGTTTTATTCATCAGTAAGAGTTCTAATTTAATGCAGAAGAATTGGGAACCTTCATTTTATGAAGAGCTTATTTGAGTAATTTCATAATAATCTGAAGAAATTGAAATAATAATTTCACGAGAACTAATGGGATTAGGTGTGATTTGTTGCTTCTCCTATATTTGCAGTAGATGATTGACGAAAGTACTAGCATGCATTTTACTATTTGTTTTTGAAGTTCTCCATGCATTTGGCAACTATCAATAGCCAACTTAAGTTGTCTTATTTGCAACCACTTTAGATCCAACTTGACGGATCAAAGGTATTTTATCAAAAGAATTGAGCATCATTGTTGCTTCTTTATATAAAAAATCGTTTGTGTTGCTTCTCTCCCTCTCTCATCCCCCTTCCACCTGGTTTTACTTTTTCTTTTAGTTCTATTATGAGCTTTGACAATTTTGAGAAGCATTTGCTATTTCTGGCCTGATATTGGTGTTATGTTTGTCAGATCTATGATATTTTTCAGATGCTGCCAGCCAAAGTTCAGGTTGGGGTGTTCTCTGCCACAATGCCTCCTGAAGCCCTTGAGATCACCAGGAAGTTTATGAACAAGCCTGTGAGAATCTTGGTAAAGCGTGATGAGCTCACCCTTGAGGGTATCAAGCAGTTTTATGTCAATGTTGATAAGGAAGAATGGAAGCTCGAGACACTCTGTGATCTCTATGAGACACTGGCCATCACCCAAAGTGTCATTTTTGTGAACACACGACGCAAGGTTGACTGGCTCACTGACAAGATGCGAAGCCGTGACCACACTGTGTCAGCCACCCATGGTGACATGGACCAGAACACTCGCGATATAATTATGCGTGAGTTCCGCTCTGGTTCTTCACGTGTTCTCATCACCACTGATCTGTTGGCTCGTGGTATTGATGTGCAGCAAGTTTCCCTAGTCATAAACTTCGACCTTCCTACTCAACCAGAAAACTACCTTCATCGTATTGGTCGAAGTGGACGGTTTGGGAGAAAGGGTGTTGCCATAAATTTCGTTACAAAGGATGATGAAAGAATGCTGTATGACATTCAGAAGTTCTATAATGTGGTCATCGAGGAGCTGCCAAATAATATTGCTGACCTCCTGTGATGTGCCTTTTTGGTTTGGTTGAGGCATAGGGGTTTTTCCTCTTAACGAGTACTAATTAAGGTTTTTAGCATCATTCTCTCTTCCTCCCTCTTATCTAGTCTCCTAAGTTAATGCTCCCAAACGTATCTGACCGTTTAATGAATTGGGTTTAGGGTTGTGCATTATTGCAATATAAAGACTCGAAGTGAAGTTGCCAGTTTCGGAGTAAAAAGATTCTTGAAATTTTGTTTTGTTTAGTTGTATTTTAAGCCCATTATTATTCTTATTATTATCTTTTGAAAATTGTTATGTTTTAGTTCTAATTGATCAGTACTAATGTTTCATGTATTTCCTTTATAATAGACAAACTGGTTTATGTTATAATGATAGTTGCGAGTGGGCAACCACCGTGTAATTTTTGTTAAAGCAACTGTATCTAGATTGCTTACTACACGACTGCATGCTTGTAACCCTTTGTCGAAATACCTGGTCTTATTCGATGAAGTTAGGACTGTGGAAGGAGATCAGCGTGTATTATCATTCAAATAAAGTTTCTTTTCCTTCAACTTTTCTTTTCTTTTTCGATAAAGTTTTCCATCAGCACGTGGAAAATACCTTTTTCAGCCCAAGATAAACACTAAAGTATATTGTAGGGTCTGATCTGATCTTTCTGAAAGAAGTGGTTTTGATTGGATGCAGACTAGTACTAANCCCCCCCCCCCCCCCCAAAAAAAAAAAAAAAAAATTCAAACAATTTCCCAAGTCTTTATAGCATTAAGAAGTTGTTTCATGAGTCATTATTCTTCAGATATTTTGTATATGGTCAAGCTGTCCAACCTACTTTATCATTTCTTGTCCAACTTTGCCATCTTCCAGCCCTCCACGTCTTCCCTGTATTCGTGCCAAACTTCAGCAAAATGATGGAAAAGCAATTATAGTTTGTGTCTCTGTTTTTTCTTTGTCCGGCCACCGAGAAAGGTGACCCTCCAAAGTGACCAATTTTATCTTTTTATTTTATTTTTACTTAACGATTAAGTAAGTAATTTTAATGAAGATTTTTATTTCTCCAAAAATTCTAACTGCCCACTTTTGTTTGTAAGCTGAACTGCCATTTACTAAATCATAATAATTGCTATTTGCTCCAATTACACTCTTGTACCTCATGATGTCTTAGCTATAAGTGCAATAAAGAGTACTCAAAACATAATTCTTTATTTAATTTCTAAAGTCTTCTTTTGCTTCATTTAGATTCAATTCTCTGTCTCTCTCTTCTTCTTCTTTTTTTATTTTTTTATTTTTATTTTTATTTTATTTTTATAAAAAAGTCATGTCATCTTTAATTTTCTTAACTATTAATAAAGATTTAAGTTTTCTGTTAAATATTAGAAGATATGTCGAGTCATGTTATATATATATATATTTCATTGATAGGTTAATTTCTAGAGAGAGCTTGGAATTTTCGTTTGTTATAAATGATACGATTTAATTAGAACCATCAGTTATTTCAATGTCGGTTGTTTCAAACACGAAAGATATATGAATTTTCTTACTCTGCCCTCACTACATTTTTCATTTCCTTGAAGAGTCAAATTAATAGGTTTCACGTGCGTAATCAGGTCCGGTCAAACTCAGCAGCCTCATGCAACTCCACGGTATGAAGCAAAGTTGGAAACATAAAAAAAGTCCTTTAGAAAAAGCTACATCAAATTAACGACTGCAAACACCATCTTTAGCTGTTCCAAATTATAAATTAAATACATTTGGCATTAAACAACAATTACAGCACAGCAAAGGAAAGGAAACCAAATCCAACAAGCTTCTCTTTTTCTTCCTCCATTGCCTCTCATTCGNGTCTCTGAGCATGCATGTTATGGTAACTTGTGCACTGAGCAGCGAATCTGATTTGATTTTGCCATCCGTTCATCGTACTTCTATAAAGATCAAAACGATTACGAAGATTTTCTTCTCTGGGTCCTTGTATCATTTTCTCTCTCCCTGTTGTTGATTTTTACCGCATGCTCCTCAGAGTGATTGTGTTTCGCAAGATTTTAGTGGTATTGAAGCCAAGTGAGTGGAAGTTTTGATTCCCTTTCATTTAGCTCCATTGCCAATAAAGTAAAATAAAAAGTAACTTGTCTATGGTTTTTCTCCCCCGAAAATTACTGGATCATATGTGACATTAAGCAGCAATAGCAACAGTTCAGATAAAATCTCCCCACAGTCCTGCAACTTCAATAATTTTAGGCACAACGAGCAACATTTCTTATGAAAAGTTCATGATTTATAAATCCCAGGTAGGATATAGGGGCAAGAAATGGAACTGATATATATATATATATGTACTGTCAAACTTCAACGTGAAATGATCATTAACGTAAAATGGAGACTTTATTCCAACAAATAATTTTCAAAAGAATGACATGGGAATATATCTGAGACTTTTCCTTTTTCCCCCAAACTGTTTGTGTTTACTGTTTAGAGTACATATCGTGTTACCAGTATTTTATGCCATTAGACAATGCATGCCTTTAAAGGCACTTTTTGCTTCTGTCTCATCGTTTTGTTATCTCGCTTACCTGCTCCATCGATTCAATGTAAAGGCCAAAGGAAAATGAACAGCCGTGCACACCATCGTTCCCCGCAGAGGGATCCTAATGTAAAAGATAGATTATCCTCTTTATTATTTTTAAAAAGCTAGTTCGGGAATCAGATGCATTATGTTGTAACACCCCCTTCCCGTAGGCTAGGTGTGTCACGTATTTTTCTTGAAAATAAATCCGGCAAGAGATTCTCTAATTTTATAATTAAAACAAAGATACTGAA